>DWLS01007040.1:0-11081 GCA_018246255.1 Pachliopta kotzebuea | reverse complement strand
AATAATAACAAATAAAATAAACATTGTAATCGAATATCCCTTTAATATCTTCTCATAATCAGCTATTAAACAAAATTATATAACAAAATTTAAAAAGTAGCACGGTAACCTTGCTGTTGCGTTAGCTTAAATTTATTTATTGTGAAGCATTTTATACAATAGACTTTTTTTGTTTATATAAATATACCTTAATAATATTTTAGTAATTGCTTATTAGTTCTCCAGTAGTGTTAATAAATGACAGATATACAATTGGCGGGAAGCTGTAATTTATAAATGAAAAATATATTAATAATACGTTTGTTATGTTCATTATGATTTCTCTGTCCATCAGTGACCGTCTAAATAGCCACTACCGCTGCGCGTAATTTGCTTCCAAACAGCGCAATGTGCAAACGTTACTTTTCCTATTTGAAAGGCGATGTAGTTAAGGAAATTACTATGGTGCGGTATACACCATCAGAAATTTGGCAGGTATGCAACTTTTGCTCGTTTCGTTGTACCACTGAATAAAAAGGGGTTTCAAAATTTGAGAATTGGCAAGGAATAGTCTCATATGTATGCATAGTCGAATATAGTAATCTGCCACTTATTAACAATATATTATAATTTTATCATTTGACATTTGATAATGTTTTTGAAATATTATTTGTTTTCGTCAAACATAACTTAGCGAACACCCCACCGTATAAAAAAGAATTTTAAATTTTTGCAATATTGAATGGGAAATGAAAATGTTTGTTATATACAATGTATAGTTGTCAAAGTAATCTCTTAAGCCAAATATAATAAAACTGAATATAGTTACTTCAGTACATAAAGTTTATATCGCGAAATATTTTGAATGTATACAGAGAGCAATTTTACATATTCTATTTAAAATGTAATGTAGCGGAAACAACCGTTATATGAGAACGAAGGTTTTAAATACTGGTACCGGCATCAATATACTTTTTGATCTAATATCTATTAAATCACTGGATACGGAATAAAAGAAATAAAATAAAATATTCCCATTACCTTGTTATTGCACCACACAAAGTGTTTGCATTGCCACAATATCTCTTTACAAACATTTGTAACGTAAACAAATTTCACACCATAACTATCAAGTTTGTTAGTTTTTACTCCCTAATAAGTTTACAGTTTAATGAATAAAAAACCACATTCAAGTGTATAGCAAACCAATGAAATTTAGTAAATTCAACAACCAGGCCAAACTGACACTTACTACAAAAATACCACGAACTTGTAACGCAAACATATCTAATTAAAACTCTGCAATAAACTTTTGTGCAATATTTTGACTCCACCACTTTCCCTCATGTCATGTATTTTCATCCAATTTTATTTTATGTAATAATACTGGTAATTTTGTAGTAAGCGCCATAAACTATTAATTAATTCTCTCTTGATATTTAAATAAAACTTACAAAGGCACTTATGTACTGTGTCACACAAAAATATATTGAAAAAATATTATATCACCGATTGTTTCTATTCCATCGTAATAACTATATGCTAATTAAATCTTTTAAATATCTCTTTAAATACTTTATAATATTGATAATTCACAGCTATACGACTTGTACATCAAAATAAAAATATTACTTTACATATATATCGATTGAAATAGATTTAAACATGTAGAATGATTTTATAATAATAATTACAACAGATTGTTAAGTACATTAAAATATTAAGCAATTTAATTTTTAAAATACAATCTTAACGTAAAAAAAATGAAGATAACGAACATTAAGGTGAATGTTAATTTAATGTTTTAATAATAACTATAGGCACTGACCCGCGAGACATAAGGTCAACGAAAGAAATATTAAAAAAAAATTGTCTAACATTGAAATTATGAGAAGTGCTATGGAAAAATTCAAAATATTCCTCTTCAACACAAAAACTAACGTTAAAAGGCAGAATGCCAAGTTGTATATGGATTTTTTTGACATTGTTATTAAAAAAAAAAACAGTTCCAAGCGGACTCACTCACACATTTTCGCTTAATCGCTTATCGACTAGGCCATACACATACAATCAAACTTTTTAAAAATGTCAAGCCGCGAAACTCTCATGGATATATTTACTTGTATTATTAAAATCGCTAACGTTAACCTAACGTACACGAGACGAACTTATTGTCATTGTTAAGTGACATTCATTATCTTACAGTCCAAAGGTACACTCAGTACGACGAAAAAAAAAACAACCGAAAAACCCGTAGTTGTATGAAAAGGAAATCAACGACACTGACGCCGTCATATCTTTATACGCCTCGAAGTATATGTTAATACATCAAACTCCTCTTTTACAAAATAATTAGTATTACTTAAAAAAATACAAAACGTATTTCATAAATTAATTCAATAAATTTTTTTTAATAATCTCTAAATTAATGTTAATGAACTACAGAGGTAGACTGCAACAGAACAGAAAAGAAAACGGTACAGCGCAAATATTACTAACCTCCGGTTGTAAGTAGATAGTCGCCAGTAAGATCTTACTATATTAATAACAAGCTTGCATAAACATAAATTGCATTAGCATAAATGCTTTATAATTGGGGCATATTTTCGCTTTTTTTTGTTTGATAATTCTAATCATACTGTATGTTAAATAATTGTTTTAATTTTTTTATTCGACGAGACGTGCAAGGTAATTACCTGATGGTAAGTGATACGCTTGCTCATAACATCACGCTAGTTAAGATTGTATACAAAGCAGCACGTTGCGCTCGTCGCCTTGAGACGTTAGTTGTTTGATCTCGTTATCCCAGTAAATTCAATAGCTACAAGACTCTTCAAACTGGAGCACAGTAATGTTTGCCGGCCGCAAAATTAGCTGCGGACGCATGTACCTAGACAGTCGGCGGCAACGAAGACTTATCGCCAGAATCCTAATTAAAATATAATATTTTTTAAAACAATTCCATTACAGAGGCGGATAAAAATTTGACGGAGACATAAAAGAAAAATACTACCGTTAATAAGTTAAACCGAAAACTATAAAACAGCTAAATATTATGTAAAACACCTAACTCCTACAAACTAGCAACAACATCGAATATATATATACTATAGAGAACATGTATCCTAGATTTAAGAAAGCGTTAGTGTTCAGTAACGAGAACGGCGGGAGTTCCATTCGCCTGTTCACATTTGTGTGGCAAAAAGAAATTACTACTTATAGATAAAAAAAACTAAATTAAATTTCATCGTCAAAAAGGCATAATAAATTCAGTTTCCTCTATAACGTTATAATGATAGAACCAATTACCTTAGACTGCCAATAATGAAATTAATCCATAGGTAGTTACATAGTAGTTTTATGGAACATAAATTATATAAATAAGTCTATATTTAGCAGCCAACAAAAATACAGTAATCCCTCCTATAACACGGTAGATTAGTTACGCGTTATTCGAAAACACGTTGTAGGAATATTCTCGTACAACGCGTGATGTTTTAATGATACACGTTTAACTTTCTTCGTTAAAGAGGGTTGAAGTTGAATATTATAGAGAAACTATGTAATAAACGGAATATACATCGGCAGTGTTCTTACAATTAAAAAACTAGCAACACTAACATAATAAAATAATATAATCTCATAACGCTACAATTGACACAATGTGCTAAAGTACGCCAAACTAATTATGAACACTATAAATCATTATAAATTTCACAATAAAGAAAATTAATAGAAATCCCTGCGTTATATGGGGCTAAACACGTGTTATACGAGGGAGATGAAATTGCGTTATAGGGCGATTACTGTTAAAATGAAGATGATTAACTAGATTAAAGCAAATTTAACACATTGTGATTAGTTGTTTTACGAACTTGTAGTTAACTATCACCCTCATATTATTACTCTGCTGTCATAACAACGTTGCTATGTTGCGATTGTCGACATAAGAGCAAGTACTTTCTGGACGAGTATACTTGGTCCATGGCCTCATTGTTAAGTTTTAGGTCATTGTAAATAAAATAAATATACGATTCAATAATTGAATACCCCTTTTCATATTCTCCTGGCTCGGTACTCCCGCCGTCGTCGAGTGAAGTCATGGCATGATCTTTGTGCAATCATTAATATATCGATTAGTTACAACAGCCTTCAACGTTTATTAATATGAATTGACACTATACAGCGTGTTGCAGAATTACCTTAATATTCCTAAAATATGTCATTTTAAAATGTTTAATATTAATATAGAAATAACGCTGATTTAAAAAAAAGGTAGTAATTCATTACTGTACATTTTAAGATTGAGAAAGCGCCTTTAATAGAATATCCTAATTTTATTATTGGCTTTTCGCAATATTAAAATAAAATTTCTTTTTACTTTTTTAATTCATTAAAATCATTATTACATTGTAAATCTTAAGGAAATAACTCCTCATCTCATAGTTAATTTGTTTCAAATAAAAAAGCAGTTAAAATTTAAAAAAAATTAAACAAAAAACCACAACAACAATGGAAATTTTTCATCTCACAGCCTTAAATTACAAAACAAAACAACACTACATATACGAAACAGAAAAATCTTAGTAAAAAGTATCTATGATACGAAACTTCTTTAAGAAGCTACTATTAATCATGTGATTGAGATGAACTTCAGCTTATATTTTAATGCGAAAAAAACCTTGTTCTAGAAATCAGGTGATAATTACATGTTTGTAATTAAACTTGTTATAATGAATAAATTTAACCGATTCAAAAAAAGGTTTGCCATCCTTGCAGTAGAATATCAAACCTTAAAGCTCTCGCACCAAACATGAGGCAGTTCCAGTTAGATGTCTTTATATTTGTTAATTATTTAATTAAAAAAAGGTTATTGCTTTATTATAACTTTTTAGTATAAAGCAAATGGTGTTCATTGATTTTTATAATATTCATTAAACATTCAATCATGTTTAAATAAAAATAAGTATAAGCTTATTTAACATTTTGTAACAGAGTAAAAAATGAGAGCATATTTACGCGAAACACATTTATGTACTTATAAGAAATATATTAATTTTATTTTTCGGTTGCGTGCTATATATTCCTAGAATTTTCAAAATTTTCATTCAATTTTCAGAGCATTTAAGAAGCTGTCCGCCGACAAAGAGGTATGCCGTATAATCCTACGTTCGCGCTGAACTACCCAAATTTGGGTAAACTGTTATAAATTTCATTTTAACTTTAATTTTCACCATAACCGTCGTTCTAATCGCTTAGTCGAGAGACTTTTCGATAAATATCCAATAGTTTAAACTTCATCAGTTAACAACTAAAAAGTTACGAACACATTTCTAAGTTAAACCAACGTACACTACTGATGTTTAATTATATAGAATCGGCTCTCATACTCCCATCGTGCCTGTACGACCTGCATACATATGCGAATGTTCATTACATCACTTATGTACAAGGGTAATCATTCATTATAATATTGACAGCTTGTCTTATCCAACTGGAGTCGTTCTCTGCACAATGAGGTCACTGGTTGTTCTCTTTATACATAACTTGTGATGAAGAGTTGGCAATTCCATGATCCGAATATATATAAAAATAAAGCAAGTATTACAAAAAAGTTTCGTGTGGTGATTTCTGGTTACAAATGATACTTCCATTATCAACACAATACACAAGTAACTTTTACTTTAAAGCCGCAACAGCATCACATCACTAAAAAAATACGCATTGTGTGATGTTAACTTATTTGTGCAGTGAACGAGCCCGTGTCTTAACCAATTCTCGCCTCCGCATTGTGTAGGTAGATATTGTACATTACTCAGAAGTTTACTATCGAACAGTAAAGCTATAATTTTGTGGAAGCTGCATTAGAACGCCAAGCAGGAAGCGCCTCTCAGCACAGCACCTCGAACGTGGGTATACGCTGTAATAAAAGATATTTTTTTAATTTGTATTTTCCTAACTCATGTCTTACTAATATTCTGTTTAGAGTATATTAATTTCATCCAAGTTAATGAATGTTTCCTTACCATCATCATTATCATCTCAGCTTATGGACTAGGGATAAACAATATTTTGCAACTCAACTCATGGCTATTTTAGACTAAATCGATTTTATGTAAAGTGTTCTACAAAACACGGACTTATGCTACTAGAGTGGAATGGAAGGTTAATATATTAATCATAGTCATTAATTGGTTGAAAAATATAGCGGATTCACTGCAGCAACATCTGGTGTTGAAGTAAGAAGAGTTATATAAAATTATCCTGCATGAAAGGTGTGGCCATTTTTTGCCATTTAACCAAAGAGGTGGGGAAATGCTGTGGTATGTCAAGTAAAAGAGTTGAATTTGGTTACAGAGATTAGCAACTTTATGTGATTTTCATTATATTAATATAATAAAATTAAATAAAGCTGTGCCGTCTTGTTTGTAAGGCTACAAGTCAAGACCGACAAACAGATTAACACATATATCAATAAAATATATTACAGAAGTAGTTTAAAAATTTTAGGAACTACAATAGCATATACAGGTATGCAATGAATGAAACTCTTTTAATGAGAGTTAAATACTCACATGTATGGCGAGGCGTGGTCACCACAAGACGGGCGCAATCAGATCAGGGAAACCCGCCTCCCTCGCTTTCCAGTATTCGCCCGTGAACACCCACATCTCCTCACCGCTCTCTGTCGTTTTACTGTAATTTTTTTTTTCATTTGATGAAGCAAACGAGATAAAATAAACATTAAAGAGATACGCACGCTGTGTTTAGACAAACAAGAAGCCAATGGGTTCTAGGCGAGCAAACCTCATCGTATTCGGCCTTATCGTCACTTAATATTAATATGTAAAAGAGTTAAAAAGTTAGCCCATAAATAAAAAATAATAACTTAGGAGTAAAAGGATTTTCTTTTTTATTTTGGTTATGGCTATTATTTTGTTTGTTATAGTACAGCAGACAATGGTTAATTACGTAAAGATAATTTTAATTCAATATTATGCCTAGCAATGGTCTGGTACGTGTTAAGACGAATTCTCACCGGAACCAGGCTGGCTTGTGTTCTGATGCTTCGCGTCGCCTCTCCCTTTGTGCCTGCTCCAGTTGATGCTTCAATTGCTCCGCCTTTTCCACGTCGCCCTCCTCTAACGCACGCTGATCTGGTCTGCGTGTTGAACACATATTTTGCAAGTATTTATATGACAGGTTTCTTATTTTTTTTGAAGATAAATTGATTCTGTGTAAATGAGATGTCGGTTGACGGTAAGCGATACTGCACTCACCTAAGCCGCGTGTCAGTGTGAGGAAGCGCCTCTCTCATGCCGGGCTCCATCTCGTTCAGCTCCATCGCAAATCGGGTGAACCCGTAGTATAGTTCGTGGTCCGGCGGCATCGCACCTGTTCGTACACCACAAGTAAGTCAGTCAAGTTTGTTGTTTTCTTAAATAACTATACAACCTGGTGCTTACATTTAAGTCTGCATTGATCATAAAGCCGCATAGGGTGAAATATATTGATGGCTCTGTTTTTGAAACCCTTCTAGCTAGCTGCTACCCACGTTATAACAGCATCGCTTCGTTTCAAAGTTCAATAGGAAAAACATTTCTGCAAATATTTAGATATGGTTCATAAGTACCCGGTCTCCAGAGGCAGCGAGCCGCAGGTGGCTCGCCGGCAGTGAGCGCTTCGGACCAGCGGCCCGCGAGCCGCAGCCGCCCTCCCGCCCAGCTCACCGCACCGCGAACCTCGTGCCGTCCACCCGACCACGAGCTCGCCTTCACAAAGTTTAGCTTGCATGCGACATCGCTTCCGTGGCACGCAATGTGCATGTCTCCGTACTGATCCACCCAGCGCTGCCCGCCGAACAGGTTGTGGACGCATGTGGTCACCTGAAAAAGGAAACGGGTGTTTTCAACAGCAGAGTTAAAAAAGTTTATCAATTCTAAGAATAATATTCTCATTACGGAAGGGTTGCCGTACCTCGAAGTTGTAATACTTCTTTTTGAAGCGTAGAAAAATAGTATGTTCACATGCCTTTCCATAAAGATGTTAGACTTGCGTCTCACGTCTCACTCCAGTAGCCCAAGAACGAAAATTTAACGAATTCGTAACGTTAACGTATCGAGCCCTCGATGCGACGACGATACTCCGCAGTACGAACAACATTTTGCCAACTATCATAAGCTCGATTCGAATACGTTAGTGACGTCATCCTAACGTAAGTAGGGACGGTCCTCGTGGAATGAAATGAATAACAAATGGAAGAATGAATCGTTCGGAAACTTAATCAAATTGTAACTTCATTTTAAACTTTTGAATTTACGGTTTATTTATTTAAAAAATAATTACCTATTATATGTAAAGTGAAGTACATATGAAAAAAGATGTTCAGGAACATGATATGACATTAAAATCGAAAGAATAAAAAAGTGTCTTACATATCAAAACAAAATATTTCGGATTCCGAACGAATCCACTTGGTATCGGCCATGATGGAGTTTGTATTTATTTTTCAAGATTTATTTAAATATTACAACTAGCCACTTACAGTATTTAACAATAGTGGTATTTATCGAAATGTATGTACTTATAAAGTTCTAATTTATTAGAAAAGTTTTATTATCTCAAGTGTTTATGTAAATATTTATGTAATGTGCTATACAATTTATATTCCAGAATTGGAGATTTAACAAAACCATCAGGCGGTCCACCAGGACGCAATTTTATACAGATGAAGTGGAAAGAATTAATGGGTATATTAAATAGCGATTCTTTAGGAGATTCTAAGAGTGGGGACAAATAGCATAAGGTATGTCAAGTGTTAACTCAAAGGACGCTATTTTTTACTTCTGAAGCACTTGGCTGAATCTACTAAATTTGTTATAAATTTTTTTTGTTCAGAAATTCTAATTTAATATTTGTTTATTATTTAAGGTGTGAAGTGATTATAAGAATAATCTCAAGAAAAAGTGCGCTTCAATTGACGGAGCAGAGAGAAAATCTTAAATTACGCTCAATATTTAATTATATTTTTTATAAAATTAATAAACAAATATAAAATTATGTATGTGCTCTATTAATTTTATCAAATAAAATACTTCTTATAGCCCTAACCCTAATTAACCCATCTCCTATAGTATTCTCTTGGAAAATATATTCAAAATTGTTATAGCCTAAAAAATATTTATTACAATAAATTGTACATAAGAGCTAACTAAAGTGATAAAATAAATAATAATAAATAAACTCAAAAACAGGTTATGAGACCTTTCTCACTAACAAATTTTAGGTGAATAAACTTTCGACAATACTCGATAGTTAGCCTTCGATATTTATGTTACCGTACGTCAAACCAGTGTTCGTGCTCGCAAATTTACGTGACGATACGATTGCGATACGAAATTTGTTCGTGCTGGCAAAATTAGTTCCTTTTACGTACGATAGAGGCGCTGTACTAATGTCATACAAATATAATTAGATAACGATACGAATACATTTTCGCAAGTTATTTGTTCGCAAGTTGCAGTGAAAGGGCATCGTTCGCGCGCCCAGTCTTGACTCGGACAGACTCACGACTGACCCTTGACCGACTGACTAACAACTTTGAAGACCTGCGAGCGGCGGAGCTGACGGCGAGTGAGGTGAGTACACGCACAGACACGTGTAACTTGATGAACCATGTGCCGCGGGCTCCCGAACCCGTACTTGTCTGGCACAATAGTTTTTATGTATTTTTCCTTTCTATCTTAAGTATATATAATTAATGCCATTTACTAGGTCCATGCAGCTAAGATGTTTGCTTTATAAAACAGAAGTCGCTTAGCTCGATTCGGCAGCCACACGACTCAAGTTTGACGAACCAACCTGGCTAACCACGATCTTCGTATTCAAACGTATTGCTATCTTTCAGTAGCTAAATATGAACTCATAGTGTATCGTTGTCCTCTTTTAACTCATGTGTAGTCATCTTAAAACGCTTAAAGTAATTCTATTTGTTCACCTTATTCCAACTGTAGTGGTCGCCGGTGCGTTTGAGATGAACGTGGACGCGCCCCGCCGGTTGGAACTCCATCGACTTGCCCCAGAACTTGGTTCGGATGCGTGCCTCCTGCCAAAAGGTCCAATGTTGGGACTCCGCGTGGCATGCCGAAATTGGTGGGTGGTGGCAAACCTGGTGTAAAAACATCGATTGAAATTCTGATCACAGAATGCAGAGGCAAAATGACAGATATCCAAACTTGTAGTCCTTATTTATCTTTAGTTTTATTTATTTGTCAAAGTGATGAGAAGAGTTGGATGTTCACATGATGGCATGCATTACCAGCCATCGTTAACAACGTAGAATTAGTAAGGATGATATGCATTCTGCTCGTTGTCTTGTGACATATTACTCCAGAATCTGGTCTTAAAATCTTTAAATCAAACATGCTTTAAACCGAAAGACAAAGTTTGCACATTACTGTTTATCAGAAGACATAGGCGGTACACATTAAATTATATTTCGCCTCATTTTCATTTAACAGCATGTAATTTTGAGGTTACTCTATTTAAACTTAGTATAGCTCCACTTTAAGGTCGAATAGTTGAAGTTTATGTTTGCGAGTTTCATAGGCAGATTCTAGTCGACGTGGAAAAGGGTAGTGTTAAGAGATATGCGAGAGTGCCTAAGCCAAGTGACTGATGAAAATGTCGGGGAAAGAGTGAATTGGAGAGAAAAGATAAGGAGAGGTGTCCTCCTCCAATATACAGGATAGTGGCAAGAAAGAGAGAGTTGAAGTTTCTGTATATCGCTGACCTGCTCAGCGATGAAGCGGAAGCCTTTGTCTTCGCGAACGCACTCGTACGTCTCAGCGAGCAGCGGGTTGAAAGGCTTAGAGGCGGCGCGGTGTGCTGTCGCTGAGTATGCGCTCACAGCGAATGCGGCAATCAACGCGGCACGCTCCACGCCACTGCCGCTGCCAGCGGCCAGGTCCAGCAACTCTGAATACTCCAGCTCCTCGCACAGCCTCTGGGAGTCAACGTTAAGTATGTAATGATTTTAAAAATTGTTAAACCAACATGTAAAATAATATGAGTTTTTGTATATTTATTTGACAGTATCAATT
>DWLS01007039.1:0-11083 GCA_018246255.1 Pachliopta kotzebuea | reverse complement strand
GTATTTGATAAGCAAACAAGGTCTCCGACAATAGTCCGAGGAATAAAAGAGCATATCAAAATAAAAAAAAAAACATAATGAAGATTCTGGATATCCGGTCGTTGCACGATATTGAAATCAACACTCCAACAGTGAGCTTACAGGAAATGTATACATTGAGTAACAAATTATTTTAATATTATGTAAAAAAATTATGTTATTCAATACAGTTATTACAGATTACATATAAAATAATATAATAGCCTGTCATGTCTTTATCATTGAGTTCAATTATGACGAAAGATGTTCTTACTGCGTAATGAATATTTATAATTATATTGTATTCTTTTCCCTTTAAGCAAACTTCGTAAAGTTGTAAACTAAGTTTTACTAGCTTTCAATACCTTTCTTTTTACACCTTAGATAATAATTACCATTTTTTTTTAATTGATATGAATGTTATAAAAACAAATACAGCACACATTTAGACTAAAAAAAAACGAATCTTTGAATATTAAATGCTTTTCATATTTTTTTTATATTTCCTGCTCCAATTTATCACCACATCTTGACTTGACTGGGTAAAGAATGCCAATTGAGCATAATATACACATTACGTGCAATTGGCAAATTCCCAATAACAAACTACAGTTTTAGTTAGATATACATAAATTAAAAAAAAAAGTTGGCTATGTTATGGTCAACGTTACAGATTAAAAACATGTTTTTTATTCGTGTTCGTCTTCATCTTGCAGTTTTGTTATCATGCAAAGTAGCGGTTCCAAACTCTTGCACATGATGATGTCATCGTAATGTCTACGTGACCCTGTTGAAGTTTGTTTATATAAATAAATTCCGTATCGAAATTCGTTTTCGCACAATTATCGGTATTAAGATGGTACCTATTTTATTCAGTGTTCCATGTTTTGACTTGCTTACTTGTTATTCTTATAGGTCTTTGTAATAATAAAAGTTTATATTCATCTAGCGGTTCCTCGCAGTCCATAAGTTGTCAACGTTTATATGCAAAATGCATTCTATAAGTAAGCCAATTATCTCATTCCATCAAAATTCATCAAAAATTGGTTGACTTAAAAATTATGTAGAAGTTGAACTGGTGTATCATCATGTGGGGACGAGTTTTAATATAATAAAATGTAGTATTCAACTGATAAAAGGCCTTAGTTCAGCAGTGGAGTTCTATCGGCTGATGATGATGATGATAATAAGAATAATAAAAAACTTAACGTTTAGTTTAAAAAAAATTTTGGATAAATTTTAACAAAACGTAAAAGATTTTTTAAACTTTATCAACAATATGTATCATTGATAAAGATTTATATTATTTTAAGGTACTCCACACATGCATCATTAACCTTAAATATCATCTAACGTAAGTACTTTTACATTTTTCGTCTTTCGAAATCTACATTTCTTTTTAATGTAATTAATATGTGAATATTTATTTTAGTTACTACACAAAAATGGAACCATCATGTTCACATTCTAATTATGATCTGTATGACCGAACAAATAGGGCCCCATACGAAAGGTCCGAAAATAAAACAGAAAACAATGTAAATATGGAAGAGCCGAATAATCCTTGCCATAGGGTGCAAATTGACGATATTGAGCGGGAAGACTTTGAGGAAGAAAATCGGATAATCAAGCACTGTTCCAGCATGATGATGGAGGGCGAGATAGCTGCTTCGTCGCGCTACTCAGGCAACTTATCAAGCACAAACTCGAGTCTGGCCTCAAGCTCAGAGACTATTTCAACTTTATCCAACATGATGGCAAATGATTTTAACTTACCTGGGTGTAGTAAGTCAGATGAATATGATGATTGCGACATGACTATAAAAAATATGGTGATAGATCCTAATAGAACAAAGGAACCGAAGAAAGTTGATTTCATGCAAAAACTATTAAATAGTGGGGTACCTGAGAAAAAAGATTTTCCCAAAGGCAAACTTTATAAAGGAGATTTGATGAGTTCCTGTGATAATGAAATGGGAGATGGTTGTGATATGGATGGCGTAAGCAGTTCATCGGGGCGGACAAGCTCAAATGCCTCTAGCAGTAGTTCTGACAGTAAAGAGTTCAGTGTTCCATCAACATCTAATGCAGATAAACTTCTCGGCCTGGATAGCAATGGCAGATTATCAGACTCCCGAAATACAAAACAATCCGTGAGTACTTTAAATTCACAATCGGTTTTACAGATACATCAACTGTTGTAAATTTTATTTATAGAATATAAATATACATTATTTTAAATCCAAAAAATTCCTATTTAGCTTTAAGCTGAGATTATATTGATTATAAAATTTTTACTTTATTTACAACTGTATAGCTATTGGTATATTTAAAAAAATTCTTATCTCTAATGAAATATTCGTACCAAACAATACGCTTTTTAATAATAATTTTTTGTTCAATTAGAGACGTATACTCTTATCATTCAGAATTCTACTCCTCATATTTTTTTTTATAATTCGCGGAATACTAAATAAGTGTAGGTATCAGTTGGAAAAAGTCCTTTCGTGGAATTCGCAGTAAAACATTCGTTCATTCCCTTGCTTCGAATAAAATTGCTAAATACCGGGGAAAAATTTTTATTAAAAGAAATTCTAATGAACTGATGACAATGATTGAAATGTTTTCTCATTTTATATTTATGTAGCCGCTTTATTTATCAATTGTGAATAACTGTTTCTCATTCGCGATGTCATGGGATTGAACCCTTATCGCGGGGCCACATATATTGAGTTCACGAACACAAACTGTACCTACATTGACACGCCTAAAGATTATATCAACATTTGTAAATTGTGTTGTTTGAACTTGACATTTTGTATTCCTTGAATTAAATGCTTGTATTGCACGGCGAAGTGAGGCGCCGAGGAAGAAGTTTAATTGGTGGTAGGCAATACCTCTGCTCGTTCTTACGATAATTAGGATTTCTTTAGCAGAATTTATACTCATTCTAGCCATGAGATATTAATTTATTAGATTAGGATAATAACACATTACTAACTACAAAGCTGAGATAGGTGATGAAACTGTGAAAGAAAATTGTTCAAACAAATATCATATTGATTATATGAATTCTTAGTGAAATGGGCTCATGAGGACACAACAAAATTGTTTGTATAATTTTAAATCAAACTTTCTGGCACTTTTTTTAACGCGTTGACTATTTCCAAATCTTTCTAACGTTCTTTAATCGTGATATTTGATAGTATACACTGTTGTTAAGAAATTCTTACTATAATCATCGAGATCTTTATATTCAAGTAGCGATATTAATTACTTAAAGTCAAATGAATACATATCATTTAACAAAGTGTAATGCCGAGTAAAGAAATAAATTCTAAATATATATCTGTTTATAAATAAACATGTATGGATACGTTTAGCAAGTCATACATTGTGAGCAATTAAAAAAAGACAACAAGCCTTAAAAAAATTGTAGCAAAATTTATAAAAGGTAAATGTGGAATTGTGGTGTAAGTAAGCGCGCTAATTTATTTTTGCGAATCCTTTAGTAGTTCAGTATCGCTTCGTGACCACTCCGCCGAGGTTGCTTCTTATTGAAAAATCGGGCATATTCGGGTAGAGACACCAGGACTTAATTAGTAGGCTTTAAAATAATTTTGTTAAAGATGTTCATGTTCCATTCCTTGATTAATTATACTGTTTTCTCATCGGTTATTAAATGTTTAATTTAAATAATTGAAAGTACCGAACGCGCATTTTATCCTGTTGGTAAGCAGTTTTCTTAATTTTCTCAAATTCTTAATCGTTTTTATACAATATTTTCTTTGCAGTCGTTTTTAGAAGTAAAAATAGTACCGAATCTTTTTTAGGATAAGTTAATAGCGCTTAAAAGTTAAAAGGTATTTAAGCACTTCAGGCTTAGCGCTTAAAAGGGATTCGCTTTACAGAGCACTTTTATGAAAAACAAGTTACGTTTAAGTTAGGTAATTTTTAAATTTCCTATCATAAATACTGTATTTAAAAAATAAGAAAAATGTTTGTTAATTTTTACTTCGGTTATAAAAATATCAATTGGAAGCTGTTTATATAAAAAAACACTTAAATAGTAAAATAATACAGTTTTTTTGTTAACTGTTTTCAGAGTTACATGCAGCGGTATTTCGACGGCGACGACGATTCTGATGAGGATGTCAATGAGGAATCTTGGTGCACTTGTCTATCTTCACACGAGGTCAGTAGATAAATATATGCGTTTAACTATGTACGCACTTTGTATATAAATTACTGTAAAGTTCGTATTCTTCTTATAAAACATTATTTACTTTGAAAAAATTAGAAAATTGGTTTAATCGATTTACGAAAAAGATCTTATTCTTATTTTAGTTGTTTTGTTGAAGAGCATCAAATTACAAACTGCGTTTTACTCAGTAAAGGATGTTGATAAACAAATTTTCTAATTAAGGATTGGTATGTTTGAAACATTTCCAGTTTATGGTGGTCCATGAACTCTGTTATTTACGTTTGTGCTGTTACAACTGGTTAACATTGGTATAAATCATTGTTGTATATTAATTTAAATCAAACATTCCAAACTGTTATGATGAGAACATCATTCATGTCATCTCATACATCATTTTATTACATTTACAGTCTGATTTAGATATCTGTTACTTAATCACTATCATGAACGTTGTCAAAGATCCCTGCCCATCAGTAATTTTCCTAATAAGCAAAATAGGTATCTCTGTTTGCTGCACATCATGATTAGCATGCCGATTGTTTGTAAAGTGCAGCTTTATAGTTCGGTTGTCTCATATTTCATTTTGTATATATGTATTGGTTTATGAACCTATCTTGGTGGTAAGGTGGCAAATGTAATAATGTACAAAACCTTTTGTCATTGTTCATTCTTCTGTATAGGATGAAGATGAAGATGATGAGCCTGAACCGGATGAAAGATTATGGGTAAGTTTTCATGGCTGTATTTTAATTTTTTACAATTGCCCCTGCCAATTTAAGTATACTTTTTCAATCACAGACATCGCCGAATCATAATCTATGTGTAGATTAATAACATGGTATCTTTTAAATGTACATGTTTTATGTAAATATTGATTTACAGCGCAAGCGACGTTATGAATCATCTCATCAACAATCTGGTAAAAGGTTCTGTGTGGAAAACGGTGTGGCGTCCGTTTCCGGCATAGAGTGCTGGCCCAATCTGGCAATGCAGAGTTCTGTCACGTGTATCACTTCGGGATCACCCGAGCTCAAACAGTGGCTACAGAGGTAAACCGCAGTTAATTTTTATATAATAATTATTAATGAAATATGATATATAATCTTATTTAATTGTTACCACTTTAACAGATTCCAATCTTGGCCCCACGTGGAGAAGATCCAAGCTATAGACGCTTTGATTAACCGGTGTGCAGCGAGCGACGTGCGCTACATGATGAAGGCGATCGAACCGCTTTTTCAGCGTGATTTTATCTCACTACTGCCAAAGGAGCTTGCACTTACCGTGCTAGGCTACTTGCAACCCAAGGACCTACTCCGTGCCGCTCGGACTTGCCGTTATTGGAGGTGATTTACTTTTATTAATGGCAGACTAGTCTCGAGATTTTTAGATAATTCAGTATGAAGTTATAATCTCACTACAAAAGCATTAAAGCATGGGAAAAGTTTAAAGCACTAGTGAGGGAGATTGGTCATAGACGTCAAACTAGTAGCAGGTCTCTGGTTTACGAGCCATCTACACTAAGTAACACCGCAGGTTCTGTTTCTGCCATCAAACTGTAGTTTATTGTTAGAAACAGAACATTAATGACTGGCAAATTAATGTTTCGATTCGAAATGCCTTTTAATTGTTATGATTATTGGGATAACAAGACATCATCTTATGTCTCATAGTGACGTGTAAAATTTGATGTAGTGTTTATGATTATAACTATCACTATGTTGTTATGGGCGTGTGTTTTAATTGTAACCACCAGGTTAAGGTTTAGCTTGTCTCGTTGCTTTGGCGAAAAAATATGATAAAAAAGTCTTTATGTCGACTTTAAAACACTAAAATATTTTTTTCGCAGTTTAAAATTCAGTACCAAGTGTTCAAGTTTATGTTAAATAAATTTTAATATTTAATGAGAAAGTATTTTAAAAAGATCAAATTTAAATATATTTTTTCTATAATGTATGCTTTGCTATGGATGTATTCAGTAATATATTTCAAAAAGGATTACATTTATTACATATGCATTCAGTTGGCCATATATCGTAAGATAATTTGCATAAGTGTCAATATTTGTGTCTATGCACACAATATAGATGCAAATTATCACTTATGTATTTATACTTAAACACAAATGTGTTTAATAATTTTTATTATAAACTCTATTATAAATATTTTTAATTCTATTTATTATTGTTAAAAGTCAATGAATAAATAACAATAAATACACATGACATTTTTAAAACTACATGTCTGCACTATGTCTTATGGAGACGTGCATATAATTTTTTATAAACTTGAGTTTCTCGTCAAGAAAAACATTTAAATTTCCTCTTATGAAAGAAGACCTCGAGCCTCGGCAGTGAATTACTAAGAGGTGTGTTTACTATAAAATGTTTATCTCTATTAATAAAAGCACTACAGTTCAGTGATAATGCATAAATACAGAGATTGCTTGCTGCTATTAATTTCACAATTTATTAATGATTCCAAGGTATCAACTATTATGTTTAGATAAGTTAAGTTTAGTTAGTAAAGTAGTTTAGTTAAGTTTTTCCTCATTACTTATAGAAACAGTAGAGTTTGGTTCGTACTTTGAATCGTAATAAAACTGTTACAGATTCCTCGCAGACGATAACCTTCTATGGAAAGAGCAGTGTCGACGTATTGGCATAACAGCTTTAAAAAAGGTACCCCGCTCCCTACCGCGATGCGCCAGTCCGTGGAAAGCGGTCTATATGAAACAGTATCTCATCGAAAACAACTGGTTGTATAAGAGCGTCAACAATGGGATCATAATGCGCGGTCACGACGACCACGTGATCACCTGCCTACAGTTTTACGGGAACCGTATACTAAGCGGAAGTGATGATACGACCTTGAAAGTCTGGTCAGCCATCACTGGAAAGGTAATATTGTAATAAATATGCCATTAAGAGGTTTCGACGAAAGAAGCGAAATTATCACGAAATTCGCTTTCACACATTTAAAATTTGCAAACCTCACAGCTTCTCATATACCTTTGTTCACTTTTTTATGAATGCTATTCTTTAATTTTATATTTATTTAGGTTATCATTTTTAAAGGTGTTATTTTAAATATCTAGTTCTTGTTAAAATATTGAGGTTTGGTTTAAATAATTAATTCATATCTCATCTGACCTAAGGCTTCTTTAATTGATAATGTGATTTTGAAATAAAAGTTAATTAAGTATAAGATGATGCATTGTTACATATTTACCATGAAATTTTGGTAAGAAAGTAATATTCAATTTAGATATTATGACTCATAATAATTACTATATATAATTATATGTATGTGTAATCACAGCTATCTATACTGCTGGCCAAAAGTGCCACTGCTATAATAACAGGTAAATTAAATAAAACTCAAGGGCCATACAGGAATAGTTTAATTTTGCTTTTAAAACACAAAATTAAATAAAAAGAAATTTAAGTATTTGGACAAAAGTTACAAAAACAAAAAAGACAAAAAATGTCTTTAATGATTGTTCATTAAAATAACTTGTTGTCCACTTGATATGTTTTATCACTAATCCCAATGCATGCGAGTGATCTATTTATTTATTGTCTCTTGTGAGATATTCTTTCAGCTTTCTGGCAAAGCATTCCACATATGCCAAGAAGGACTTTCTGACCATAAAAGCTTTATCTGGTTTTAAATTGGGTCTCGCCAGTTTAATGTCTACCCATTGCCCTTCGTTTGACTGTGCTTTGAGTTATTGTCTTGAAGTAAAATTAATCCCGTTTAATTTTCTATCTAACTTTGAGCCAGAGGAAAAGGGCAATTTTCTTCAAAACTCTAATTTATTAAATGTGGTGTACTTGTTTTGGGCTTGAGAAACAACCCTGGTCCAAATTAGAAAGTTA
The DNA here is from genome assembly GCA_018246255.1 of Pachliopta kotzebuea. NCBI lineage: Eukaryota > Metazoa > Arthropoda > Insecta > Lepidoptera > Papilionidae > Pachliopta > Pachliopta kotzebuea. Next base: position 2,980 of record DWLS01007039.1, on the reverse strand, counting down.
CCACGTTTGATGGTTGGGTACGTGTACTCTCTTCCAAATAATTGAAACCTTTGTTTTTCGACTCATCAGTGCATAGCTTTTTTAATCTTCTGCGCATTTTCGATGGACAAAAGGCTTTTGTATCCATATTTTGTGGTCATAATAAATACACAAGCCATACAGCGAAAAAGTTCCTAGGCTTAATTAATCTAGTCCAATTTCGTATGTTACGTAACCACGGCTAGGTCTGCCACCACATTTTTTACCTTGTATCTTGTCCAATGTAATGTATGTTAATTATAAATTCTTCGCATAAATATGACTTTTCTAAGTCTTCGCCTTGTAGACGTTCCACATGTTTTTTTATGCTATTTTGTCAGTTTCCTTTACAAACATTGTAAATTGAACAGCGAAAGTATAAAATTAGTTGTAAAACAAAATCATATTTACATTAACATTGATTTTATGGATAAAGAGGTAGGTGTGGCGCAGCTACATCGCCAAGGCTACGCCTTAGGCCTTCTTAGCCTATTAAGTTTTTCTGCCTTTGATGCTCCTCAGACAAAATAATCCAACTAGACTATTTGTGTACACTTTTGGAGACCAATCGCATGCATAAGTAAAAAGTAAAATTTCTTGCATTGACGAGGTTAAAAAAAATGTAGGAATCAACAACCAACCGGATTGGTTATTTATTGGTCATCATTTAGGTTTTGATGCAATGCTTTTTTATTACTTTTTCATGGCTGATATACAAAAAAATGTATAATGTTGAAAACCGATAGAAAGTGCACCTGTAAAAATTATAGTTATACTATTAATATTCTAAAAATATTTAGTGATTGTGCAAACTTGTTATTCATAGACTCAAAGTTTTGTCCGGCACCGTGCGTTTGACTAACATGACCCTCACTGTTAAGTTTAGTAAATATGTAAATTACATATTTTAAGAAAACTTCTAAGAGTTTTTAATTGGAATGAATATAAACAGTTATAATGTATAACACACTGCCTGTTTTGATATTGAGGTTTTAAACAAGTGTTAATAGTTGATATTGTTTCTAAACTCTGTAATTAGTTGCTGCATTTGATTATATTTTGCTACAAATGTAATGGGGTTGATAATGAATAAACAAAAATCATCATCACCCAACCCTGATCCTATTTCATATGGGGGTCGGTATTATCCTCATCCTTCCTTTCTGTCAACCGCCAATACATAATATAGTCCTTTTTCATATGCACCTCTTCTTTTGTCTCTAGTTTCTCATTCATTCATATGAGTAAACAATTAAAAATAAAGGAAAAAAAATGCAATGATTTCAAATTATTATTAATGGTTTTCTTGACATTTTGTTACTTTTTTGCACCCACAAAATGTACTTTAATTTTTATTTGAAACCTGTTATTTTTTGTTTCTTTTATTAAACATTATTTGAAAAAGCATAGGATTATAGCCGTAAGTTATTTATTTTTATTTTATAATTATTGCATATGCGAAGAGATTACTATGAGCTTACTTAATGCCTAGAAGAATTCTCTTACAGCCGACCCCGAAAGAATGTTGAGAATTGAAATACCAGGTGCTTAACATGGTTCATATTTCTTTTAAATGTACATAAATACATAAATAATTTTCGTTTAATGCATGTGCTAACTGTTGTTCCACTAAATACTTTCTCAACAATCTTAAAAGTTGGCTTATCTAAAGTATTGATGACGTCAAAAGGCAGAGCGTTCTAAAATAGTAAAACTTATACAATAAACCGATTTTCATGAAAGTAGTCCTTTACTGATGATAAGATATAAGACTACTGATAATAAGATGATATTTAAGCAAACTAAAGGTAAATCTTACAAATCTTATAAATGGTACAGATGTCGTAGTGGTCCATCTTGTTAAGAAGACTGCGATGAATTCGGGTAGCACACATGTGCAACAAACAATGATAGGAAATACCAAGCAACTGAAGAAGGACAGCTATAGTTTTACAGGGAAGATCATTTTTCCGGTTACAAATGGTTCCCAGCGTGGCAACAACTTAAGGACTAATCTCAGAGACTTGTACTTCTCTGGTAATGGCAGTAGAATTGAGTATGAAATAACAACCTCCTCATAGCAAATCCAACGTTCCATAATTCATTTTAGCAGTAATACTTAAGCTACAGACAATCACTATTTAAAAGTTTGGTAGGTTTGTCTGTTACCTCATAATTATTCGCACAAACACGTAAAGCATTAAGGTTATTGTTCAGGAATCTAATAGCGGTGTTTAGGTTAGAGGTGGTAGATTGAATCTAAAGTAGCAGATCATTTAGGTATATTTAGTTTGAGTAGTCAAAGATAGAGGTGATATCGTTAACAAACACGAATTTTATAAAATTTATGTATTTCACCTATTGTCAATAGTCAGTGGTAGGTAGACTTTTTAACTTATATCTAAAAGAAAGCAAACAATGTTGTTTAAAAATTAGCTTGAAAGTAATATATTCATAGGAGTTTTAAATAATTAACCACTACAAAACACTATGTGGACCCAAATCTAAACAAAATAAATGTTAGTTATTATCTTTTTATGAATACTTTAGAAAGAAGGAAAAGAGCGGTTGGAGCAGTCTACAAGCTTCGAAGAGCTTCTAAGAGTTCGAGATTTTCTTCGAGACGTTTTAAATAGGACGGTATTTAATGCTTCCGTTACAATATACATTAATTATTTTGTATAAGCAACAAAACATTACATTGTAATCAAAACATAGTAACATATACTGTAAAGATAGTAAAAATAAAAGTAATCGCTTGACGCGTTATTTTCGCTAATAAATATGCAAACAATGGAGATACCATGCGGTAGAAATATTAGAAATAAAAATAATCCTGCGTAACCTTATTTTTGTTGATAAATTTATAAAACATTGTGATATACGCGATAGAAATATTGGAAATAAAAATAATCTTACGTCGCCTTATTTTCGTTAGTAAATTTACAAAACATTGTGATAG
>DWLS01007038.1:0-11084 GCA_018246255.1 Pachliopta kotzebuea | reverse complement strand
CGCAGGGTCCGATGAAGCTTTCACGGCCATAATGGTGGCCGAAAGCATCGACATCACCCGAAAAAAAAAAAAAATTATGCCTTGCTCAAAAAACTTTGTCTTTAGTAAAGCTTTTTCATAGAAAAGATTTCAACGAAATTTTGTGAGTTCTTAAAAATAAAATAAAATGCAAGTACAAAACGATAGAAAAAAATTCTCTGAAATTTCAGCACAGATACAATATTATTTAATTAAAATAGACATATATTGATATTAATTTCCGAAGTTTTACAGAATGTACGTAACTATTTGTAGCCAGACAATTACTTAATTCCGTACACAAAATTTCATAACAAAAGTTTGTTAAAAACTACATCATATTGTAAATCACACTGTGCCGTATAAAATTTATTAAAAAATTATTAATTTAGTATTATAGTATTGAAGTTTTATGTAATCCTTCACTAATAAAAAAGGTGTTAGATTTATAGACCAATTTGTATCTATTTTAAACGTAATACGAATTGATTAGTTTGAAATTTGGTGTATTTAAACTTCATTGTGAAGAGGAGAGAGGAACGTTTAAATTTTCAGTAATAGATGTTATAAATTAATTAAATCGCTACAAACAATATTTAATACTATTTCCAAATTAGTTTGTGCTTTCTGTTATATACCTTTTTTTTTCAATAAATATTGTATTTTTCTTCTTTCACCTCTTAATATAGCAATATGCTGATAATAATTCTGTTAATGAATCTGGAATAGTATTACATCATCGTCATCATCAGCTGATAGACGCCAAATGTTGGACATAACTTGTTATTCCAACAACAAACAAATCTTTGCTTAGGACAACACTCAAAGTTATTCAGGCTATAAATAAACATGTTTTTAATTTCTCTGGACTGTTATTACCGAACACAGGCAGGAAATAAGCAATTTATGATCGAGTTTTGGCTACAGCAGAGATCGCTACAATTACTTAAAGCACTTTTAGTCTCTGGTTTTGCTATAAAATAATAATCTAACACATATACTTAAGACTGGTAATTATTTAAATACAATAGTAATACAATTAATGTCAACAAGTTTTCTACTTCGTAAATTGCAACGTGATAAAAACATATTATGTATTTTCCGGTTATTTTTTACCTACCACCGTTTACGTGATGAGTTTCCGACGACGTACAATAATAAAATAAAGCACAGGACATTTTTTAAAGTTACGATCGGCGTAAGAATAATTTAAAAGAAATTACTACGACTTTTACCTATTCACATATACAAAATTACCTATTCTAGTTAGTTTTTGATTATTTATGTTGTATTAAGTGAACTATAAAAACGACAAATATAAAGCAAAGAAAGTGAGCAAAAGGCTATTTATATATTGGAAAAACCCCTTTTGCTCCTCGAGATTGCGATCAATTAAAAAAGGTTGAACTAGAATGTTGTAGGATTCTAGCCTCATCGGGTAATATTTGTATTACAAAGAGAACGATATTTTGCACGTTCATTCATATAAAGCAATAATTTGAGTGTATTTCGATTAACTAAAGCAATAACATTTTCATGTATACTTTTTTATTTACATAATCTTACTTTAATCACTTAAGTACAATTAATGTATTTATGATACCGTTAATCTAAGAAATGAGAATTATTTTTATTAAAATATATATAACAAAGAAATGAGAACCCTATACATTTGTGGAGAAAGAAAAGCAGCTAGGAATTTTATTTTCGTACTTCGTTAAATATAGTACAATTAAAAATACTTACAGAGTTTAATTTCGCAGTAATTGTAAAATTGGTTCTTATGGTTATTGTAGACTTGTATCCGTTTGGCTTTAATGTTATGACTCCATATACGCCATTATTGTCATTTTTGTATTCAAAGATTTCTGGACAAGGAGATTGTGCGTTTAAGGGATAAATCTGTGATAATCCTATAATCACAAAAACACTGATTGACACTCCTAACATTTTGTAATTTTTACAAGTAAATGAGATAAAAACACTCGCTATGCTATTGGCATTTTTTAATAAAAGTTATATTTAACAGTTTATTCTTATTTTTCTTACGGATTACTTCACGTGTTTTCGAAGCTCCGTGCAGTGAGATACTAAACTCATATAAATAAACGAAGATTTGTTGATGAATGTTCAGTAAATGATGATTCTCAAATGAGACATATGAATATGTATCTTCTGACAAATTAAATAAAGCTGTTTTGCTGTTGTATTGTAAAATTCTGCCCCTCCCTCCCCTTTAATGCCGGTTTTTTATAGAGTGACTAAGAAGGTGTAGAATTTGATTAGATTTTCCCATAAGACAGTTATTTTTATGTTAAAGTATTTCTTAAGACCCGATTATAATATTATAATAAAAAAAAATAATAAAAGATGTTATAATATATTAGTAATGCATAACGGCTGCATTATTTTTTCACTTCTCATATTCTCTGAAATCATGTATTATTTTTGTATGATTTTGTTAAACAATTTTTATAAAAAATGGAATAGTAATGGTTGATCTAATCTCTAACTGCGATCTTTCCAGCCAACTTTTAGTTTGACTTGATCGAAGCGAAAGCAGTTCCTGGTGTGGATAGAAAAATATTAATGTTATAAATATTTCTTAGAAGTTAAGATTACATCCTTTTATCAAAAAAGAACAACACTTAATATACGTTTTTACCAAACAGTTCACAGTAATAAACAAATATTTCTAGGATGTTCACAAATTAGAAGCTTAGGTGAATAACAACATTTTATTACTGCGAAATGTCTTAACAAGATAATTGCTTACCTGCAGTTTTTTTTCTAACTTCTAACAAATCAAACGTAATTATAAATTACAGTAAAATTGTACATTATTAGAGACTATTTTAGTCTCACGCAGAGGTTGCATTGGATTTATACCGAAAAAAATTAATGTTGTTCCATACTTATCGCTTTACAGTATTACTACATGAAAGCTTACGCATTTATCCACGGCTTGCCAGTGCTGGATTCTTCGCGCGCCCAACCTCAGAGAAGTGGAATACGTTTGAAAAAATCTTTCTACCGTCTAACCTTCACTACATGTGATCGGTTATTTAAGGGATTTTCGTACATTTCATATACAATCACTAAATTATATTTCATAAGAAAAACAATTACAAATTATAAATTCAAGGACTTTGTATGAACTCATGCGTTTCAGGTATGTAGTTTCGACAAGGATATTTTGTTGCTAATACTATTATTTTGGATTTAGACACGAAATATTTACATTGCTTTGGAGAACAGAATAAATCAATAAAAATTAATCGATGTACAAAGTTATTTAAATTATTAAAAAAAATAACGTACCCACAAATGACGACGTCAAAAAACTAAGTTACGGTCAAGAAAATTTTTATGTACGTGTGAGATTTTCTGGAAAGTTTTTTAACATTTATTTACAGTAACAATCATCAACTCGCATTTAGTCTGCGTGGTGGGTAAATGGTGCTGACTCTTCTTTATCGGAGAAGGTCCCGTGGACCGTTAGTAGAAATAATGTAAAGACTGTAAAATATAGAAAAAACCAGTTCTATATATTTTTTATTATAGCTTTTTAAAGAATTTTTATAATGTTTGTACCTATAAATAATTTTAAAACAAATTAGGATAAAAATTAAAGTCAATGTACTAAATTCTGTTACACGTATATTCTAAAAACCCAGTATATATCTTATATTCCTTTTTAAAGGCCGGGAATTCCATATTAAATATAAATGGATTTACGTTACGCTAAATATTTAAATAACACAATGTGATCCTACTGGTCCATTTTTTGGAAAAAAGGGTAATCCCTTAATATAAAAGAATAAATAAAATTTTGTATTTATAAAATAATTATGTAATTGGATCATGCGGGTTGTAAATATGTTTATTGTTAGCAACTTGTAATATTATGAAATCACTACGTCTAGATATGTAATATAGATATTTATTAATTACAGAATAATTTTCATTTTGTAAAAAAGTTATAAAATATATCTAATCAGTAGAATTTTAAATAACGACGACAAAATTGTATATATTATGGTATATTAAAGTTTAATACATGGTTAGCAGTAACTCGTAATTTATAAGGTTATGTTACGTGAAACAATGCAAGATCGTGTTCTGTAGAATACATTTTAAGAAATTTATATCGAGTAATAGATGCCTGACGATTGTGGTGATGATAACAATGAATTTATATGAATAATTTATTAGCACTAATCATGTGTACATCATTGTTATGTATTTTATAGAAAGCTATCTTCATTTTTTATAACAATGTTATTGTTTATATATTAAAATCCTTTATTTTTAACAGAAGACATAATGTTGTGCAGACCTTTTTTACTATTGCTTATCTGTGAACATTAAAAAAAAAAAAACAATTATGGCAACATTAAACATGGACGTCGAATAAAATTTCAGCTTTCGGCGCTTTATAACACTATTCAATGAAAATGTTTATTTAAACCTTAATTTTATATTGTCTGTTAAAACAGAAAATGGTAACGATTGTTGACGATCTAGATTCTTTGAGTTTGCAAGAGCCTATATTTAAGGATGTTAAATATTACCTCTCTGGCGATGTCTCTGAAAGGGTTTGTTTTTATATATTTTTTGTTTTTATTGTTATTTATAAACTGTCGTTCAGTTATTCTAGTATCATTGTTGTGTTTGCAGATTATGCTCTTGCTGCAGGCAGGCGGCGCAGAAAACACTAAATATTTTTCGGACTATGTCACACATCTAATTTGTGGACAAAATGCCGCTGATACGGACCTGGACGACGCTCAGGATATCTACCAGATTCCTGCTGTAACCGGGAGCTGGGTTCTCGCGTGTGCGCGTTTGAAAAAGTTGGCCAATCCAAAGCCCTACAGTCCTATAAAGAATAAGATATTTTCGAATGTTATTGCTTGTATATCGAAAGTGAGCTCAGGTGATTCTAAGGCATTGTTCGCGCTCCTTACATATCATGGGGGAAAGGTGAAGTTAAATTTTGACTCCCAGTGTACTCATCTTGTTTGTGGTTCAGCATCAGGCAGGAAGTATAATATTGCTCTTACTTTACCCCTTTCGCGAGTTAAAATTGTGACCCCTGATTGGGTTCTAGAGAGTTTAAGAGCAAGAATACAAGCAGTTGCAGAAGTATTCCATCCCAAATTGCTAATTATACCGCAGCTACCACCTAAACCAATGGATCGAATAAGTGCCATAACTGGTTTTGACTTTGAAGAAGGTATAGCAAAGAATGAAGTTCCTACTCAAAATATGGCAGAAAATAAAGATGACAGCACACAAGCTCTTTTAGATAAGCTTAAACAAAGGATGCCATGGAATCATCCTCCTTCATCCGCAAACACATCAGCTGTAGCAACGGCGGTGGTCAGCTCAATGGGTTACACAACAGCTATGTCCTCACCTAGTATTATAAGTAAGTCAATACCTCAAGGTATATCTACCCAAAATGTTCAAATACAAAGTAGTCAAGGCAATGTACAGTTAATGCAAAAGTTTGGCCAGAACACAATAGTATCTCAACCAAGTATTAATATGCAAAATCAGAAATTGAATGCACAACAACAAGCATATCAAAACCAACAGCTGCAGCAACAACAACAGCAGCAACATCAGCAGCAGCAACAACAACATCAGCAACAACAACAGCAACACCCGCAACAGCCTCATGGATTATCAGCTATACAAATACAACAACAAAAGTTATTACAGCAACATCAGCTAAGGATGCAAATGCTTCAACAAAAGCAACAAGGTTTCCAACAATCCAATGTTGCAGTATCACAAATGAATCAAAACATATCAAACCAAATACAACAACATATTCAAACCAATCAACATCATATCCAACAAAATCAAAACTTAAATCAGTCCCCTAATACATCAATGAGTTCAGCACAGCAACAAATTGAGAACATAAGTCAGATGTTAAGTCAAAGTGCTAATAATTTACAACAAGCTCAGTTAAACCAGCAGAATATGGCCATGAAGCAAAGCCTGAGTTTAAGCCAGCAAAGTGCAGTTCAGAATATTGCTCAACAACTGGCACAGTCTACACAGAATTTACAACAAAGTTTACAGAATGCTAAACTTAACCAAAATCTTGGGCAAAACCAGGTAATCAATCAACAACAGCTTTTGAATTCTGGGCAACAGCTGTCTAACCAAAATCAAAATTTAATACAACAGCAGTCAGTTCAGTCGATGACAAATCAGCAACAAAATATTAACATGGGCATAGTGAATCAACAAGGGCTTGTTACATCTACACAATCACAAAGTGGTCAGAGTGTTCAGCTTAACCAGCTTGTAAGCAACACTGGCCAACAAAATGTTATCGGACAACAAATTCAATCTGTTCAACAAGGTTTAGCAGGTCAACAAAGTGGTGGAGTTCCAGTGCAAGGAGCATGGAGACAGCAAAACATTCAAATGGTGCAGAATGTACAAGGCCAGCATCAAATAATCAGAAGTCCATTAGTCCAGACACGAAATCCACAAAACCAGGTTATTCTACAGCAGCAAATAATGCAAACACAGCAACAATCACTTATAAATAACCAACAAGCTCAATTAAGTCCTCAACATACAATCCAACAAGCATCACAACAATTACTTCAACAATCAATCGGATCTCAAGGTCAGACAATAAGCCAAACACACCATCAAATATTAGTTCAAAAACAGCAGTTACTTAATGGCACTGGGCAGCAACAATTAGTGCAAGCTCCGCAACAGGTTTTGATTAATCAACACACTGGACAGCAGCAGATATTGGTGCATGGAAACCAGCAAGTGACTTTGCAAGGAGGTCAGCAAATAGTATCTCAGAGTCAGATTGTACATCAAGGAGGACAACTAGTTAACCAAGGAGGCCAACAAATTATCACTCAAGGAGGTCAGCAAGTGCTATCACAAAGCGGGCAACATGTCATCACACAGCAGGGTCAACAGCATCAAGTTGTTATTGCTCAATCATCACAACAAATTGTAACACAGTCTGGACAGCAAATAATTGGACAAACTGTGGGACAAGGACAGCAAGTTTTATCTCAAGTCCCTCAATCTCCACAGCCCGGTTCTCAACTGACAGCTGGTGGTAGCATACAACAAATTATCACACACAGTGGTGGTCAGCAGATTGTTTCTCCGGGAGGACAGCAGATAGTACAAGGTGGACAGAATGTGTCATGGCAACAGCAGCAATATTTGCAAAGACAACAAATCGGACAACCTGGTGCTGTAGGACCAAGGGTATGTACAGTATAGTTAATCCATACAAATTTTTTGTCTAATAATTATTCTGGTGCTAAGTTTTAAAAATGTATCAACATAACTCAAAATTATATACATGACAAAGATCAGAGGGTTAATGATTTAATACAAAAAAACGTTAATGTTAAACTAAAAAAAAACCCCTTATTTATTCCCCATTTATTAATAGGCTTTTTTCAATCATAGCTCTTTATGGGAAGAAAATGTCGTCGAAGTGAATAGTAAGCTATAAAAATATTAAAACTGGAATTATTGTAATGTTGTCAATTAACATTAGATGCCATTAGAATCTTATTATAAATAGAAATAAGTAATTAGTAATAAATATGATCTAGATTTTTATGTAATGAATGTAGACTGAGCCACTTGTAACACCATTAACTATATCTAACAATTTAATGTATTGTATAATGTAAAAAAAGTTAAACTTATTATTAGCAACTTAATATAATCATTAATGCCTACATCATGGATATGGATATACAGGTGTCATGGACTGCTGGTGGTGGTGGAAGGCAGCTGATTCATTTGGATGCGCAGACTCATGCTCAATTGCAACAAATGGATCCCCAGCAGCGTGCCATGTTTGTGGCCCAACTGCAGAAGAGACGTCAATTGTCTATACAGAGGGCTGCGGCTTTAGCACAGCAACAGGTGACTAGAATTTAGCACAACCTTTTTTAATTTTTTGTGGCACATGTAGTGCCTTTAAAAAGACTAGATTTTTTAACTGCAATTTATGTATTTTTATGTAACAAAGATGCCAAACAAACATATGACCTGCTTGATAGTAAGCAGTTACCATAACCTATAGACACCTGCAGTACCAAAGGTATCACAGGCGCGTTGCTGACTCCGAAAGAACCTTCATCATCAGCCAATAGACGTCTACTGCTGGTCACAAAGGCCTCCTCTAATAATGGAGGGGCGTTAGTCCATCTCGCACTAAAAAAAAACCTTTTTACACTCACATGTACATTTTTCAATAAGACTTATTATTTAAGAACTATTAAAAAAAGAAATGCGAGAGAGAGAGAAAAGAGAAGAATTAGAAAGCATTATTAGCACTGGTGGTAAGTCTTTGTTGGCGGAGACCGTCTAGATGCCTCCCTAACACCTATCTCTTCTGCCAAACACTAATGTGCAAACATTATACAGTTCGATACTTAAGTAATGAATATATAGCACTTACCATTAGGTAATTTTCCTCCTTTTTAGGTTTATGTCATAACATATTTTTAATTTCTTTATACAAGTTTTTTACTATTACTTGGTAGAAAGAGATAAAAAATTTAAGTTACTGGCAATAGTTATCATTGCATTTATTGTATATAGCAACATTGGAATTTTCGTTTTTAATTTGCGTTTATTAAATAAAAAAATCGTCCATAAATGGCTGCATTGAGAGAATGCCCAGAGTCCCAGCTGTGGGTACATAAAGTCTTTTTATGTTTATATTTATTAAAAAAAAGAAGAATTACTCAGTAATCTAGTTTCGACCAAAGACAACATTTTCTTTATTATTGGCTAATTTAACTGTCATTTACAAATCGTATTTATTTAGTAATATTTTATTTAAGCCTTTTGTTTTTTTTTCTTCTTCAGAGATTAAAGAAACAAACGAGCAGTACCGCCTCCAGTAATAATTGTCCGAAATCGAGTAATAATTGATTTGCTCATTTTTAATTTTGTAATAAAAGAAAATTTGATTATTTAGTGGGGTTTTAATTTTATGTGTTTATGAAAAATCCTATGTTCAACAGTAAATATTTTAGTTTCAACTGACTAAAGGGTTTCTAATATGGAGAAAGTATTTTTATATGATACAGTCTAATGTCTATTTTCAAATTCGTATTGCCACAGATAATGTTTTTTCCACCACATAAATTCGTCTGTAATTTTAATAATAATTATTATTTTTAAATTACGTTTCAGCATTGTCTTTACCATCCCTTTTCATCCATTTGTCAAAATTTTTAACATATTTATTAAGGTAGATGTCTTGCATCCAAGTATATGTATGAGGGTCCAACTAAAAATCAGCACTGGTGCCAATTATAGAACATTTTGATGTTTTGGAACTCTACCTGCCAAATGTTATTTTTTTAAAGCATATTGTGTTTGTAAGTTTTTTGAATTTTTAGTGTTATTTAGTGTGTGTTAAAGCAGTATGAATAAAACAGCTTTCATTTTTGTTTCTTTCTTCTACACTCTATTACCAAGTTTTAAAGAATTAATAATTTATGAAACAGAGTATGAAATTTTTTTTTTTAGTTTTGCCCATGTGGTGTGTGATTAAAGAACATATGAATAAAGTGCATAAATATCAAGAATTATATACTATAATACACAATGATAAATGATATAAGAAATCACAGTAGGTATTGTTTTAAAAATCATGTCACAATGTTCTATATAGTCATGTTCCGATTGTGAAATTACAATGTAATATATTATAATCTATTACTATACCACATGATTTAGTATCATTTAAAATATTTATTTATCATTAATTTCAGTTCATCACAACTAACATATCTTGCATTTCCTTGACAAATGTCATCCTGAACAATATACCATCACATCTACAGTTTTATAAAGGTCATAGATTTTCATTTACTAATTTATAAAATTAGTGAACAGATTATAGTTTGCGTTTGGAGGCGGCTTTAAAGCATTCTTGAAAATCTGTTAACTATTTATGAACTCTCACTATACTACATGCCAACAGCAGCCGGGCGCTGTAGCTGGTGCAGGCGCTCCGCCTTCCCCCGCCCCGCAAAGCGTCACTTTCATACGGAGTCAGCTGCCTCCTGGTCTCACTCAGCAACAGCAAGTAAGTTTCACATAAATAAAAAACTGACACTTGTAAAAACATACTTCAGATATCTAGACAAGTATTATAAAGCCTCTTGTACTGAAGATGCCTGTTTGCTGATTCATTGCCTACATGGTATCTTGAGGTTTGATCCATAAAACATCTGAACCTTGTTTACTGGAAGGGTTTTCTTGAGCCTGTCTATTTACTATTCCTCATATTGTAAATCTTACAACATAGCATAATTGGTATGCACTGGCGGGAGTAGTAAACTTCACATATTCTTCATTCGCGTTATCACATAGTGAATGAATAAAGTGAGGAAATAAAGTTGCTTTTAATAAAAGAAAATATTGAGTTAGCGATAAAATAAAAAAATTAGGCGATAGTCATGAATAAATCTTTCTGTAGCAATATAAATTACTTTCATTCTACCCTCGCATTTATCAATACCGAATTAACTTCTAGGTGCAATGGCTGCAGCAGCAGGGGGCCCGCGCTGCTGCTATACCGGCTGCGGCACCAGCTCAACCGCCGCAATCGCCCGGTTAGAATATTAATAACTTTATATCCAACTTGTTTTTATCAATTATTATTTTTTAATTAATTTATCAAACAGGCACTCGAATATAAACAAAGCCTATTTTAAGGTTTATATTGTTTGGTAGATAATTTCGCTATTGATATTGTTATTATTATTTATATATTCATGAGATCAATTTTATGGTTGTAACGCAACAAAATTATAAAAAATGTATGGCTCATTAAGAACCCCTGTTTTCATTAATACGATCGAGCTACTGTCTTTAAGGACGTGGCAATGTTATTTACATAAAAACTTACGTATGTCTAGTAGGCGCTAGTGGGCAAGATTTCAGTTCGTGGGCTATTAGGATGGAGTTTTTATCGTACACGTACGACTGCATGAAGGACCATTGCTGGTCATGCTCTCTGG
>DWLS01007037.1:0-11084 GCA_018246255.1 Pachliopta kotzebuea | reverse complement strand
TTTTCATAACAATGTTGTTTGTTTTTCAAAAGGAAATCAGTATGTCAATTATAATAAAACCGACATTATATTTTGGAGGAAACCGTACAGCATTAGAGGACAATTCCCGATGAAGACTATAAACGTTCTAAGAACGAGAATACTACTTTTTTTGGGATGTCAAATATTTAACGCAATGTATGACAAACTTAAATATTTATGTGAGGGGCGATACGTATCTTCGGGTCAACATAGTAGCAGATATAGCCTCAAGAGAAGCTCCTCTACCTATTTACCCTAATGATAAATAGCAAGAGCTAGTCTTAGGTTAGTAATAAATATTTACGCCGCGCGAAATGCAATAGCTCAGACTTCAGGATTACCAAACAAGGTGGCAGTAGTGGAAGAGCAAGCAACGAAGGTAATATTTTGAGTTGGATGACACTAGTACGTGCTGTAGCCAGGGTCTTTATGTTCATTAAAAAGATGTCTGCGTAAAATTTGTGTACTTGATGTTATTCTAATAAAGGAAGCAGAGTAACTGCTGATCAAAAAATGTGAACTTTATGGTTTTAAAACTGAACGGTTGTATTTAAAGTCGAATAAACTATTACCTTATATCAGTTGAATGCTGCAAATATTATTTTATCTTGACCAGTCGGAAATCTTGCGTCTCAATGGTCGTATTGATTAGGTAGTAGGTGTGATTTTTAATACCCGCCACCTCGCTATTTTAGACTACTTACATACGACACGATTATTATTGCGGCACTATCACCGGCAGGCGTTGCATGGTGCTGTACTGGAATTTGCACCTTAGGCCTACTGTTCGCGCTGTACTCCAACTTCAGCGTATGGGAGTTTTACCTGATGCTAAGCTGCAACACAACAGAAGACGCTCCAATTATTCTGGATTTGATTTTTTCGGCTCTATTCAAGTAACTATAAATCTCAGGAAATTTAAGAGATATGAGATACTCTTTTCTTGCTTGACAATTCGGTCAATACATGTATTGGTAACTTAAGACCTTACCAAAAATTTCAACAATACAGGCCTCTCTTTATGAAAGCAATAGCGAGTCGCGCAGCGACTCACGAATGTTTTGATCTCGATGGATAAACCAGTATTTGCCAACACTGTTGCCTCATTCAAAGAAGACCTCTCAATCTAAAACATTAAAGGTATACCATAACGTTATCTTTGTTGAGCCCAATTTAAAACCAAAGTGTTGGCATTATGGAGTAGTGAGGGTGACCCACACAGGCACGAGCACGTCCACATAGCTTTCCATCGTAATGTCTAAATGAATAAGTCCAAATGAACGCGTCGGAAAAAAACCATGAAAGAAGAAACAATATGAAAAGAAGATAGATTGAATTTAATGAACATAATGAAATCAATACATCGGTATGAACAATAAAGGCATCGTCATCATTATCATTTCAACCGATGGACATTCACTGCTGGTCATAAGTTTCTTGTAAAGTATTCCAAAAAAGGCGATCTTGTGCTGTTTGTTAATCGTCGTCATATTTAAAATGGTGTTTGGTGGCAAAAATTTTTCCAGGGAATGCCCATATACTATGTAGGTACTTACAGGGCATACATAGACAATGGTCTTAATCAAACACTGAGTCTTTTAAGTTATGTTTATACTGCTTTACATGAAGGATCAATACAAGGGCTCATGTCTTACCGCTGCTTGGCTTTATCGGAGCTAAAAGACATAAACACACAGTTCAATGTTAGTGATTACTTATTTATTATTACGATTTGCAACCAAATTAAACTCATGTACATGTTTCGTTGCCTCCAGGAACTTGTTATGAACTTTGCAGTGTTTTAAAGTTAAAGGTGTCTATAGGCAAAGCTGTAACAATGACAACGACCGAAGGAGATTTTCTGACATGGATTCGAAAGGGGTTGATTTTGTCCCTTCAAAAAGTAAGTTTCCATTTAATAATTTTTTTAATTATACTTCATAATTACTTAATTATTGTAAAGTACAGAATAAAAAAAATCTGGAAGAAATATTGTTTTTTTATTAAATGTCAATGAACTATAATTCCATTCTTGTCATTGAGACATCTTAACGTAAAGCAGCACCTATATCGTTTAACTAAAACACAGAAGATTATGTAAATTAATATTAGTAAAATTAGAAAAAATTAGATATTTATTACAACATAAACATGCAAATTAATTGTACCATACCCGCCTCCTGCAAACATATATTTGTATTACAGTATTTCTTATCTCGCCCGTAATAATAAACTCCATAACTACGATAAATATAACTTTATACACTTCCACTGTAAGTGACACCGATCAATCGACCTGACCCCGCGGTGAACTGAGATAAAACTGTTTTTAAAGCAAACAACTGTCCATTTCGCTACCGACGGTAACACAGTGAAGTCCCTTCACTGATTTAAAATACTCTAATGAGAACAGACGAAACACAAGAAACAATAAAAGGCGAAAATACATATAATTTATCGGATAAAACGACAGAGTTGAGAATGCCAAACATCAAAGTGTTCACTGGGAGCTCCCATCCTGAAATTGCTAAACAAATCACCGCCCGTCTAGGCATCGACTTGGGACGTGCCACCACTAAGAAATTTAGTAATAAAGAAACTAATGTAGAAATTGGTGAATCAGTAAGAGGGGAAGATGTGTACATAGTACAAAGTGGATGCGGTGAAATAAACGACAATTTAATGGAGCTTTTAATAATGATAAACGCATGCAAAATAGCGTCAGCGTCCCGCGTAACGGCTGTGATCCCTGCTTTTCCATACTCCAGGCAAGATAAAAAAGAGAAAAGCCGAGCACCTATTACTGCAAAACTTCTCGCAAACCTTATTTCAGTATCCGGCGCGGACCATGTAATAACAATAGATCTGCACGCGTCTCAAATACAAGGTTTCTTTAACATTCCCGTAGATAATCTGTATGCTGAGCCGGCTATAACTAAATGGATTAAGGATAATATTCCAGAATGGAAGAGCAGCGTCATGGTATCCCCTGACGCAGGAGGTGTGAAAAGAATGACTTCTATAGCTGACAATCTGGACATAGACTTCGCCATCATTCACAAAGAGCGGCAGAGAGCCAATGAAGAAGATTCGACTGTCTTAGTTGGTGACGTAAGTAACAGAACAGCAATTATGGTCGATGATTTAGCTGACACCTGCGACACAATTGTGAAAGGAGCGGAAAAACTGAAAGAAGCCGGCGCGAAAAAAATTTATGCAATTTTAACTCACGGAGTGCTAGCTGGTAATGCGATCGATAAAATTAACAATTCTTGTCTAGAGGCCTTAGTGGTCACAAACACAATACCTCAAGGCAAGCACATGAAATTATGTCCTAAACTTCAAACTATAGATATTTCTGTCATGTTGGCTGAAGCTATTAGGCGCACACATTATGCTGAGTCAGTTTCCTACTTATTTTCCAATGTTCCTTATTAAAGTAAAAATAAATTCGCTTAAAAAGTCATAATTGTAACTTTTTTATTAAAAATATATTTATTGTTAATGAAGACAGTTTGTTGTCTTTTCTCTTTAATAAATATTAAGAGTTTGATATTTACATTTGTGTTCATAAAACATTGCCACGGCCTTATACTGACATCGCAAAAAATCTAATTTTCATCATCATTGACGGCGGAATAAAATATTACTCGTCAATAGAACTATGATCATTATACTAAATATTAAATCCTACCAGTTAAACACTTATATAAAATGTTTTTTTTATCATTTCATATTGACTGGAGTTTTACCAATAAGTATATCTCTAACGAATATAAAGAAAAAATTTGTTCACTATACTGCCAAACTTTTAAAACGCTGTTAAATGACTAATAAATAAGAAATTTTGGTGTCACCAAATTCTAAGTATTAATTTAATATCTACTGCTAAAATGTATATTTGTACCCGTAAGAAAAGACACGATAAAAAAGTTGTTACAATAATTAGTTGGACGTAAGTTTAAAATACTTTGGTGTGATAAATAGTTGTAAATAAATATTTCCATTACATCATTAAGTCAATAGCATCTCTATATCTACGATAATAAACTATAAACAATTGCGATTGTTGGCTGACTCAATTATTATCTAGACTGTTTATGTAAACGCTTGTCCATATTTAAAAAATGTTAAGCGTCAGATCATCGACGTAGCAATCCTACGAAGATTATGCGAATAACCATTCAATCATCAATACTGGCTTCCACCCAGAAGACGAAATGACCGCAAATTTAAAGGCGCAAGTCCGTCAATCTTCCATCATTAAAACAACCTTGGCCTCAGTAATACTTAATTGAAAATCCATTTGCATTTCATGATGAGGAAAATAAACTATGAATTTCGCGGTCATTTGTCCAGTAATTTGGCCTACCCATTGCCAATAAAGTCTAGCAGTCTTTTAGACTGTGTACATGACTTTATTTCTACGAACGTCTAAACTCCAGATATTATTTATAACAAAGGAGGTAAAAATTTAAAAAACAATGTAATAATAACCAAAATAAAAAACGCATGTATGTGAAAAGTATGTAACTTGTAAATAATAAATTTGATATTCAGATTTCCATAGTATAGAAAATCATATAATTCTTAGATTTTCTTAAATTGTTCTAATTCCGACACCAACTATATGTTATAATTTAACAACGGAGAAGTTAGAAATCACCTTAACCTGCCGAATGACCAAAAAAATAAACATTACAAATATTAAAGGTCACCACAAAATTAAATAGAGAATTTAAAATTGTGGATTTTTTATTCTCAGTTGTATCAAAGTCCGACCGCGGATAAGATCGCTTCCAAGTCGCAAATAATATTATCTAATCAATCATAAAAGAACATTGAACAAGTGACTTTATAAAGACAATTTAATTTGTGGATAATTGGATTCATCAGGTAAATAGACTAATTTATTTCATAATAACTATTTGTTAAGTTAAGCAACACAAACATTTGTTAAGTTACATACATGAACAATATTTGATATTTATGCTGCTATTATTTTGTTACTATTAAAAATTTGATCATAAATTTTATTTTAGAGTTATAACCCAACTTACTATTAATTTACTCACGTTATAAACAATTATTTAAAAACATAACCTCAGTTGTTTGACACACAGCATTACTTGTTATTTGCATATTGTTATACTTTGAGAGAAATAAACAAAAGAGCTAATTATATCCAAATAGTATTTTACTAACTGGTTCATATTAAAATTAAATCTTCGATAATCTACATCCCATCAGGATGCCTGGACCTTTGTTATACAAAATCGACGCTAGTCCGCCGGCCAGAGCAGTAATGATGGTTGCTGACATTCTTGGAGTAGACTTAAATATGAAAGAAATAAATCCTGTTTTAAGAGAACAAGATACACCGGAACTAACGAAGGTAATATAATTTTCACGACATAAATCATAAAACATGAAGTATGTAATTAACATTAAAATATTTACATACAATAAAACAGTTTATTCATAAACATGAACGATTATTTCAGAAAAATCCGATGAGAACCGTTCCTTTGTTGGAAGAGGATAACTTTTACTTAGCCGACAGGTAATAAAAAATATGTTAATTCCTTTAAAGATAATGTAAAGTACCTATTACATTGATTTACGCGTTTAATATATAATATAACTCAACCTCTACTACACTTAATATTAAGATGAAGAATTTACTTGTAAAGAATAATTTGGTTGTTATATTTTTTCACATAAAACCGTTAAGGCGACAGAGATTAGTAATATCAGGATTTTTAAATAGTCAAGTGGCAGGAAAGCGTTCGTTCATTATTCTTATGTAATGAATCTTGATAACGTATTTACATTTATAATCAGCCAACTTTCGATTATAGCAGAATTAAAAAGTCGAACATCGCACTACTTAAATCCTTCTACTTTATGAGTTTCTTTAAGTATCTATGAACATTTGTCTCTCAAAAAACGAGTTGATTTTATATAACTTATTACCATACCTTTTCAGCCATGCTATTATTCTTTATCTGATCGATAAATACGGCAGACCAGAGCACGAACGCCTGTACCCCCGTGACAAAAGGAAACGCGCGACAGTAAACCAAAGATTGTTTTTCGACTGCGGTGTTTTATTTCCTAGACTCAGATCAATTATGGTAAGATTTCATATTCAGTTGTACAATTGTTGATTAATCCTACTAGAATATTAATTATGCGATACCTGCAATTTAATCAATTGTTTGACAAACAGCATTACTTGTGATTTCAATTTTATTATTCTTTGAGACAAAGCTAAAAGAATAAAGCTAATTACATCCAATCCAGGATGCCTGGACCTAATTTAATTTTTTTTTTCCAAGATTTATTTTCTTAATTAAAAAGGTTCATGAACTTACAATTATTTACCGTTTGTTTTATAATGACGGTATAAACAACGGCCATATATAGAATATTTTTTCTTTAATATTGTATCTGAACATAAATAGTAACTAGATATAAAAAGGTTTCCACAGAAATGAACAGGTGCAAAATATTCTTCATTGTTTTCATATCCACCTGTATAGTTTTATATACAAAAAAAACAGATGATCTCGTGGGTAATAAAATTAATCCATTGTGATTTTCTCCAGGGTCCAACTTACGGCGGGAAATTAACAGAGATATCACGATCCATGATAAGGAACGTCGAGGACTCATATAGGATGCTTGAAATGTATTTATCCGACACATTGTATATGGCTGACGACGTCATAACTATCGCAGACATAAGCATCATGTCTACCATCACCACACTAAACGGCTTACTTCCGATAAATGAGAAAATGTAAGATTTAATTTGAACTTGAATAACCACATAAAGCATTTTTAATTATATTAAAAAGATACAGGTTCAAATTTGTATAATACTTTAAAAACGCATCAACAAATCATTAATGACCATGCAATTCAAATTGTGACGTATAGTTTTTCTTATTCCAGTCAATGAAAATATTTTATATTTCCTAACAATTTTGTTCTTGATAAACTGAAGGTAACAAATCATTTTCTTGACACATCCTTCGATATACATCTTTTTTCAATATTGGGAAATGTTTGATGGAAAAATTGTTAAGAACAAGGACTTGTTAAAAAGGTTTAAATATATATTTACAAACAGCACATATCTTTTTTCTTTCAGCCATCCCAAATTGAAGCGGTGGTACGCCAGCATGTCGCAGCAGGACTACTGCAAGAGAATCAATGAGCCGGGGGGCAAACAACACAGCGACAGCCTCATTATGTTGATGCAACAGAACAAACAAAAATCAAAAATATAACTTTGTGCTTTACATCCAAATAGGAAATGAAATTTTTTTTAAAGACTTATTTTGTGTATTCGAAGCATAGACAATACTTTCAATTTATATCTATACAACAGCCAATTACGATGTGGAATTGTACAAGAAACTGTTGCCTAGCAACCGTCGACACAATGTTAAATATTAATGACTCCATTTTTTTTAATGTCTCCTAAAATACCGTAAATACAACATTAAAAATAGTTATTTTACAAAAACGACGCATGTATTTAGGTACTGCGGAAACACATAAGTTAAAACCAATTAAAACCATCGTGTCTTAAGTGATATCATAATTTTCGTAATAATAATGAATAAAAACTTTTTTTAAATTAAAAATACTATTTAAACCTATTAGTATATTATTCACTAAGATACACATTTTTTAAAATATCTTATATTTTCAAAATATAGGAATTATCCAAGCGACACTGAGTATTTTGCAGCTAAAAGTAAATACCATACATTTTTTATTTAACAATATATGCTCTTTACAGAGCACAAAAAAATAATTACAAATGTTTTGTTTTTATTCATTTTTAAATACCGACAATGCATTAAGATGGCAAATACAACAAATATAACAAATTATTAATAAATACATGTAAATTTAACAAAATTTAATAATTCTCATACAATTGTCACTATTTTTTGAGGTTTGTTTGTATGAATTCCATATCGAAATTGGCCATAGTATATAACAAACAATTCACATCCTTATAGGAAACTGTTTCCGGTTCGACAAAGCAAAAAAAAAATAAACACCAACAATACAAATCACAGGTTTCTCCTTTTATTTATTAACTTAAATGAAATGCAAAGAATTTATCTGAACTTTACACTCCAGTTAACTAGGGCCTACCGTATCGTTAACGTTTATTGAGAAAATTAATGGATACAAAAAATGTTACAAGTTAAACATTTCCTATAAGTCTTATAGAGTCTCTCTTGTACGCCCGCACTCAGAATCATGACAATTACATCACTTAAACATACAGACAGAAGTACACGTTACATTATTCTTGTTATTAATACCATCCACATACAATCAGCAATCCTCGTGGCCTTCCTCGGGGAACAAATAATGGAATATTAGGACCTATCTCGAGAATCACTTGACAAATTTAGATAAGATTGTCTTTCACATGGGCATCGCTAGCTGTCGCACGTTAAACTTAATTTTACAGAAGCGGCGACCAATTGCATGGGCATTAGCCATCCTCCTTGGGCGGTGTGAACCAGCCTGGAACATAAAACATTAAAACTTGCAACATATATACTGCACACAGATTTTTTTATCATTTTATTACTGAAGAATACTAAAGAAAACAAAATATAACGGGTGTGAGAGGTGGGGTGTAAAGCGTCCCTCACAACAACTAACAGGATTCAGGCTAACCTCATGGTTACTCTGCTAATCAACAAGTAAGGCTTTGGCTTCCCATCAACCCACATACCAGCATGGAATGTCTTAATCTCCCTACTATTGAGAGAAGTCTATGTACAGGAGTGGACATGTATCAGTTGATGAAGAATTGCTTTGTGCAATATGTATTAGTATTTAAAAAACTACTATGATGCGTAATATTAAAAAGTAATAATTCAAAGTTCATTGATCCATTTAAAATTTATATGCAAAGTAAAACGTAAGTAAAAACCGTAAATTAATACAGAAGAGACATTCTATTACAGTCTACTTTTTGGATTATGAGAGAAAATCAATTGTCAACAACAGTTGACAAGACGAGCAGAGCATTCACCTGTTGATAAGTGATACACTAGCCTATAACAATGTGCAGCTGGTTAAGATGATATACCTAGCACCACATTGCGCTCTTCATCTCGAGACATGAGATGGTAAGTCTTGTTACCCCAGTAATTTTATCAGCTTTCCATTAAATGGAAATAATAATGTTTGCACAGTACTGTTTGTCAACTGCAAAAGGAGCTGCAGTGGTACCTATCTAAATGGACTCCGGCAAAAGAGAATTACCGCCAACTAGTAAAATATACATCCGCATAAATGTACATATATACACAAATCAACAAAATCTGTTAACTATAGTTACACCTTTTTGAAAAATATGTATATTTTAATATCTACAAGAAACAACAATTATGTAACAATTACATTTAATAAAAAATTACTACTAACCATTCTTTTCGTGTATTTGTACGAGGCACTTGAAACTCTGCTGAGCGCGTGCAAGGCTGTATTGCGACTGTGAAACCACTTTGGTGGCCCCAAATTGGATTCTAGCCTTGCCCTTCACCAGTGTGGCAGCAATCTGCATTATCACGGCCTCCACTGTGTATGCAGATGACCAGCCTTGCTTCGTTAGCAGCTCCATGCATATAGCACCTCCCACAAGGACATAGCCACCTACATTTTAATAATAATCATTAGTCTCT
The DNA here is from genome assembly GCA_018246255.1 of Pachliopta kotzebuea. Lineage (NCBI taxonomy): Eukaryota > Metazoa > Arthropoda > Insecta > Lepidoptera > Papilionidae > Pachliopta > Pachliopta kotzebuea. The sequence goes on along the minus strand of DWLS01007037.1, from coordinate 1,332 downwards.
CATTATTTGTTATATCTTCATTCAATACAATAATCAGATATCATTATAAAAGCAATGTTTTTTTTTTAATATTTCACATTTGCTCTTTAGAACATAAACTGCAGTTTTTTTTACATTGTCAAGACAAGTCATTCACCTAATGGTAAATACTACTCTTGCTCATAACAATGTCGCGCTGGTTAAAATAATATACTAGCAACACATTGTGCTCGTCGCATTGAAACATAAGTTACCCCAGTAATTTCACTAACTTACAGCACCCTTTATACTAGAGTACAGTAATGTTTGGACAGCACCATTTGGCGGCTGCAATGGGCAAATGCAAACCTTCAGCAACTGAGACCTACTACCAGTAGCGGAAAGATTGACTTGGTAATGTAAATTTAAAAGAAATGCATTTTTTTGCATTATTAATTTTGCATTGCACAATTAATTTGTACTTTAAAAATATTATCCAACTATTATTTTTTATTACAATTACATAATCATTGACACAAATTGATAATTATTATTCCTTTATTTTACCTACAATAACTACTACTAACGACTAAACACTTGACCTCAATTCACATGTTGTTTTAGTGATAATGAGGATGTGAACGAAGTGTGCTCACCCAGAATACTCTGATTCTCATATGTTGACAGCGGGAACACAGCAACGCTGTTATGGCGGCAGATTTACAATATGAGGGTGGTACTTAACAGACAAAAAAATTGTTAAAATATATATAACATACAGAATTTTAAATATAATAAGAACCAGATTACCTGATATAATAGGATAAACGACACGCACAAACGGGGGCTCGAATGGGTAAGTCTCTTTAAACATGATGTTCAGTAGGATTGAGTCTTTGCCTTCCTTTTCCTTCAACAGCAGCAGATCATTGTGTAGAGGGCTGTCCGGGTCCACCGAACGTAGCCTTATATTCCATTCATATAATGAATCATTCACTAATTCTGTAAAAAATGAAAATTGTTTTCAATTATTTCTCACTCATTATTACCAATATCAATAAACAAAATGTTTTTTTATGTTTTGAGATTGACTAAATCACAGGTAGTACCGACCAATATAATTTAATTATAATGAGTCTGTATATGTAACTATACAATCTATATAAAAATACATGATAAATTTAAAAGTACTCTGTAACCACCATGTTGATGACATAAAATTATTTCTTCATCAAATTGTATTTTTCTTCATAACCATTTGTAATATCACATTAGTACACCAAATTCTATTTTTATTGATTTAATAATAAATGACAGATTTGCCCAATATTACTAGAACTTTACTAGATTAAAAACATAGATTTAATCCCTTTT
>DWLS01007036.1:0-11084 GCA_018246255.1 Pachliopta kotzebuea | reverse complement strand
GAGTTGCTTTGATGTCGAACCAAACAAAATAACTCATTTTCGCCGATATGATCAAACGGTGCTTCCTTAAAGTAAATGACGAAGCTTTGTATTGTAATCTTGAGACGAGATATTGTAACAAAAACCAGCAAAACTATTGTTTAGTGATATACGAGAACCACAGTATTTTAGACAAAGCTTTACATCCACGGTCTCATTGTCATTTATTATCGTGTGAAATTTAGGTTAACTATTCCATAGTTGATTTTAGATTAAGATAAACTTTTTTTATCTCCTTCTCTTCAACATTTGTCCCGTCTTTTGACGGGGTCTTCCTTTCTACTTCGTTCGCTCCCCTTTAGTCTATCTAGGTCTTACTTTTAAATCGCTGCTTTTCAAACTAACTTCGGCCTTCTACACCGTTTGCCGGGTAAGTTGAGGATAAGTGTTTTATTGACTATAAACTTTTTTTATTATAGTTTAAAAATAAGCCAAATTCTCAAAAGCTATCCGAAATTGAGTTATGGTTGGTACATACAACATAATCTAAGCGCGGTCGTGCGCCAAAACTGTTGTGATAAAACATACTCCATATTTATGTAAACAAAACATTTACATTTCAGGCGTTGTTTGTGTTTTCATAATACTTACTTGTTTGTAGAAATGTCGGTGTTAATACTTCAGTTATATAGTTTATAATGCTTTAATACTTCTGTACAATGTTTAATTTATTCGTTAGCCTAAATGTTAATAACGAAATTAGTTACAAGGTCTCCGCTATTAGTTATTTGTTATCAATGCGAAAACTACTTAATGTATTTGTGGCAGGCTGTAGATTATTCCGAAATTGGCATGACGATGCAAAATTGACGAAGTGTTCATTAGTAGATGCATCTCCGACAAGTCCTATTCATCTTTCGACTAGTCAATAAAATGTATCTCATTTTTAGAAAGCAAACAAACTATCACAAAGTTAAACTAAACCGTTATTTTGGGTTTGAAACTAATAAACATTACGAAATTGAGTTTTTCACATTGAATATTCCATGTTATTAGGTTACGGCGTTCAAAATATTTACAAGAATATGTAAATAAGTGATAACTAACTTTTTACCATATTCTTGTAAATTAAATGTTATCCAATTGTATTTATTGCAGTAGATTCCATTAAAATTATAGCTCGGATAACGTCTAACCTGTCTAGAAAATTATTCAGGTGCTTTATTTCATTAAAATACTTGAATTTCTGAGCAATTCTTACATTGAATTTATTCAGGTATTGCTTCAGACTTGGACGTTAATAAATTCTACTTCGTCAGACTTTTCCACAAGTAAACTTCATGTTTCATTTATAGAAGGAATGTTTAAATTTTTAAAATTTTATCCAAAATTTAAGATGAGTGAAAAGGGAGACTTCGTCGTCTAAGTACCTTTAACGTTATTAATGTGTTCCGGTTACGAAGGCGCTCCAGCTGGTAAACTTCTGGGTTATCGAGCTTTTAAAATTGATGTCTGTGCGCCATGTGGTGCTGTACAAATAACCCTTACAACGCTTCGTTATAGTAGAAATATTACTTACAACCAGATAACCATCTTTCATAGCAAGGAAACAAATTTATTATAAAATACTTAACTTAAAAAGTGTTTATTTAACTCAAAGTCTATCACAAATTTATCACTAAGAAACAGCATTGGTTAAATACAGTAACTATTCATAATTAATATCAAGTTGTTTGTATTTAATTTTCGATGTAGCTTTTAGTAAGGGTTGTGATGTCAAAGCTTTACCTTATCGGAGGTTTTACTTGAGGAAGTATTAACTAAAGACATTACGAGGGTTTCATTAAGTTACTTTTTATACCGTTCAGGTACTGATGGCAATCAGAGATCAGTAAATATATACTATTTTTACCAGTGGTAGGTCTTTGTTACGAAGAAGTCTAGGTAGGTACCACCGCAGCTCCTAATGCAGCCGACAAACATTACTATGGGAATATTACTGTGTTTCGGTTTAAAGGGTGATATAAGCTAGTGAAATTACTGAGGTAACGAGACTTCTCATGTCTCAAAGCGACAAGGGCAGTATGGTGCAGTTTATACCCCCATTACCAGCGGCACGTTATGAGCAAGCGTATTGCTTATCACCAGATCGCCTTGCTCGTTTCGTCGGCTTGTAGCAAAAGAAAAGATCATACTATCAAAACTCAGATTTTTTTAACTTAATGTATGTCTTTAGAATTCTTTCATACAATGAATCAGATGAAGAGATTTGGAGTTGTTCCTTAATTTTATCAGCTAACACTTTCCCACCAATCAGTTTCAGGATGCTATCGATGCCACTTTGAGTCCCTCGCTAGAAGAAATATACTTATCTGCGTCTTACAGAAAGGAAGTCATCAATACGCGTCAGCGTGAACATCTACACATTACAAACCTTCGGGAATACCATCAGCTACTGTAAAATAAATGGTATTGTACTGCATATAAAAAGTATTTTCTATCTATCACTAAATCAAAACGAAGCCGAGTAAAGTGATACATAAATAATTCTTATCATCATATATCATACGAGATTACGTGATTGAATAATGCTTGATATTTGAACATTTTAATCTTTATATGCTAGGTAGAAGCTGTTTGTAGACGAGTGTGCAACGTGACGTCATCTTTCGCTATTACATTGTCGGACTAATAAAACCAGTCCGGGTGCTGAAGATATGAAGATGCAAGCTGATTAAATGGGTCCTATAACCCTCTCTTAACTTATGCTACTATCCAACCCTTGCTTTCCCTCCATAATATCTTCTCATTTTATCTTTTTCCTTTTAAGGAAATATATATTTATCTTAATAAGCAACTGTTAAGTGATTTATTAGGATTTTATTTATTTAAATTCTTTAATGAGATACTTAAAATTATGTTATAATAGGCGGATTTATCTACGGGCATTATCTGTCAGTCAAGCTAGGAAGTGGAGAGATCGTGTGGTAGATGATGAGAAACAAATTAAATTTAAATAAGAGTTAATAATACATTTGTTGTAAACTTAAATATAAACAGAGTATAAATAAATATTAATATTTATGTCTTTTTTATTTAAAATAATCCCGTTATTTGTTACATATATCATTTTCATTGTATGATTGCAGTGTTTCAATGTTCAGAGAGGTCTATGCAATTGTTATAACTATCTAAATAAAACTTTCTATAAAATTTGTTTATAAATAATAGTTCAATTTATTACTAATTTTTAAAAGAGGACTACATTTAAAAAAGGAGGAGTTAATTTAGTCGTTTAATGAAAGAGAGAATCGAAAACACAATACTATTATTTTTATACCTAAGATCCAAAAGAGCAACGAATCTGCAACTTACTCGTATGCGAATCAAATGTAGTTTTCGCTTCTTTAAATTAATGCCAAAAGCAAAGCGATTTTGTTTTAACAAGCAAGGCGAACGAATACATATATTTTTAGTTAATAACAATTATTTGATATTAATATCACTTGGTGTTAAATAACAATGAAATGAGAACTGAGAAGCGAGCTTTCTGAAAATACTTTTACTGTTATGTGGCTTTGAAATCAAACTCTCAGAGATCTCCAAATTTAACAAGCAAACATTTAGTCTTACCAAAAAAATAGTTTAAAATAAGGATTTTGTTTATCTTTTAGTAAATACGAGCCTTTATAAATTGCGGAGATCTGCACTCGGTTGCAATTCCCCAGTTTTAAGATAGTGCAAGATGTTGAACTACTGCAGTAAATCTATCTGTCTGTTAGTTTTATACTTATACAGCTGATACTTATTTATAGTAGTATTTACTTATCGTTTTAAACTTATTCCAAATAGCAAAAGATCGTATTTTGTGGAGTATTTTACAAGAGACCTATGACGTCCAGCTGTGGACGTCCATCGGTTGAAATGATGATGATGATGATCATACTTATAAATGTCTATTTAATTACTAAATTATTATTATTATTACCTTTTCCTTGTACTTCTGTATTATTTTATTTATTGCGACACCCTTATATAATATTATTAACTTCATTCTAATTTGTATGATGAGTCAAAGTAAGTGCAGTGTTTATGTTTTAACAATCACATGCTTAGTTTCTTGTTGTAATATTTTTGTATAATTCGGTAATGTAATAATGTATAATTGATTGTAGATCTTATAAATAAATAAACCATAAATTATCCAAAATAATGCCAGTCATGATGACAATTATATTTTTGTCCTAGTGTCATTGAACCTTCTTTTGAGTGTTATCACACAATGCGATATGATAGAACCTCCAAGTAAATGTGGTGACAAGAAAAAAAAAATGTTTTTACTAAATTGAAATTTCATTACTGGTCCCCTTTGATAACCGTTTTTTTAATTAATTAGGTTTAATCAATTAAAATGTTTAAGAATTGATTAAATTGAACCTTAGAATATACAGTAAGTAAGTAAGTTAAATCAATCTTCCCCATGTTCCAGTTATAGTTCATGATGATTACTCTTAAGGGAGTCTCTCTGAAATCTGGTAATTTTTTTTATTTTGTGACACGAGCTAATCGTTCACCTGATAGTAAGTGATATGCTTGCCCATAACAACGTAAGCTAGTTAAGGCTTTATACGCACCACATTGCGCTCGGCGCCTTGAAACGTAAGGTTCGTTACCCCAGTAATTTCACTAAAGTACAGCACTCTTAAAACCGGAACATAGTAATGTTGCACATTACTATTTAGCGGTAGAAATAGGTGCTGAAGTACCTACCTACGTTAGCCTCTCTATCTCTCTCTCTTTATATAGTCAGCGGACAATTTTTGAAGCCGTATCAACATTATTATTATCAAGATGACGTCCACTGCTAGGTACACTCCAAAGAATTTCAACGCTGTCCAAATTAATTTATGATAAATCTAATACTGATTTTATCGCTAACATATCTGTCTTCTATGTTATTCTAGAATTTCATTGAATTAATTGGCATAGCACTCCGATGAACTTAAAGCTTGAGGATTTTAGATCTCGAAGTAGTCTTTATATCTTAATATTTTATTGTATAAAACTATCGCCAGGGTGTAATGAGTCCCCCATAACAACTCACGGGACTCAAGCGAACCTCACCTGCTTGTGGTACAGCCGGATAGTCAACAGATGAAGCCCTGGCTCCCTATTAACCCGCATTGAGTTAACGTGGTGGGACATGTCCCAAATCTTTCAATTATTGGAGAAGGCTTATATCCAGCGGTGGACGTCTATCGGCTGATGATGAGCATCGAGGTAAGTATGACGTCGATTTTGGTAGGTGGTATGCCGCCTGAGAATGTGCTACTTAGAATGTTTACACAGCTCCTAATTAAGCTTGTCTTTTACTTGCTAACACTCCTCTTTAACCGTCACCGTCATATCACAAATCTGTCACCGTAATAGTACTATGTATCCAAGCATGGTTTATCTTCTACAGCTTCATTCACGCTTCGTATAAACATATAAAACAACTGTTGCCATTTAAAATTGGTTTAACGAAAATGTATTACAATCGTCCCCTCGTTACATTTTTATATGCTATATATATTTATTTTAACCTTTGATCCAGTGACCGGGTCGCGGATAAAATGTATACCGATGTATGTGGGCATCAAATCTTTAAATACTTTGAAAAGTAAATATTAAAAATCTGTTAAACAAAAACCAAACCATGGGTAAAAGAGGATCTGGATTATTGGATGGTAAGTTACCGCCCCCAATAGTTGGTTGTAGGTCTCTGTAGCCAGAGACTGTCTAGGTACTACCGCAGCTCCTTGCAGATGATAAACAGTACTGCGCAAACAATACTGTATACTGGTTATAATGATGCTGTAGCTAGTGAAATTACTAGGCAAACTAGACATACCACCTGTTCTTTTTGAAGGTGACAAGCGCAATGTGGTGCTGTGTGTGTCATCTTAACCAGCGTCGCTTTGCTGTGGGTGATCGTATCTCTTATCAACATAAGCGACGCGCACGAGTTGTCTGCTTATTATATAAAAAAAATGGATTATTAAAAGAAAACTGAGGGTGTGGTTGCCCTGCTTCACTAATTTCTTGCTTTCTTCTTCACGTGCCGTCTCCTATAAAAAATCGGCTCTAATAATGGCTTACAAAACAAAGATCTAGTACACAAACTACTGTGAAGATTTATGTGCTAAGACATTTGGTACCTTTAACAAGATTCTTTCCTATACGAAAATTTATAGTAATTTTATTAAATTTAGTTATATTAGTTTTCTTAGTGTTAGACAAAATTTTACTATCCATTATTGAAGTAATGATCTCGGACTTGGGAAGAACAACAAAAAACTCAGTAGCCTGTATACAATTTTTGTTTCAAAATGTCTCACGTGCTATTTAGAAATCAGAGCGTGACGATTAAAAACGTAAAATCTTAAATACTGATAGAATTAAAAAGATGATTTATTTACTAATCGGTTGAACAAGTAATAAAAATCAAATATAATAAAATAATTGACGTGAAACTAGCAACCCTAGCGGTAAGAACGCGAGGAGACGTTCATACAACTGCTACGCCCTAAGTAACGTAGTATCGTGTAATAATTCATCACATGAAATTAGCTGGTGATAAGCGCTCATACATTATATATAACTATTTAAAGGCGCCTGCCTTCACCCAGTGCGCGATCGCTCTTAACAATAAACACTTGTTAGTGAACAGTGTATTAAAAATGTTTCTAAAAATCCTACTGTTTTTTGGTGCTTTAACAGCAATATATTATCTGCTTCGTATGTACCATGTGATTTACTGGAGGAAACGCGGTGTGAAGTTTTATAAGAAGTTTGGTCTCGTCGGGCCACTCGGCGAATATTTGACAACCGACCGGCCGTTGTTCGATATATTCTATGATATATACAAATCTCACCCGGACGAGCCCGCCGTCGGCATAGGCTCCATGTTCACCAAAGCGCTGTACGTGAAGGATCCAATCAACGTTCAGCACGTTTTAAATCTAGATTTCAATTCGTTCAACCACCGGGGCGTGGAGATGAACGAGGAGGACCACCTGGCGGATAATATCCTGTTCATGACGGGCGACAGATGGAAGCTGATGCGGCAGACGATGACGCCGCTGTTCACGTCGGCGAAATTGAAAAATATGTTTTACATTATAGATCGGAGTGCAAAAGACTTCGTCGACTTTTTGAATAAAAACCCGGACAAACTGAAAGGCGATGTTCTCAATACTCTGTGCACTTTTGCCTGCGCTGCGGTCGGTGCTGCTATATTCGGTATCGGTACCGAATCAATTTTCCGTTCGCCGTTTCTCTCCATGTCGCTGAGGGCTCTGAAGCCCACGCCCAAACGTAACATGAAAATAGTCATATGCACTGTGAACACTTACCTGTACAAGCTTCTAGGATTTACATTGTTTAAGGAATTCGAAGATTTTTTCATCACAGCTATAAAGCAAGTAATTAAACAGAGGGAACAAGAGAATGTTAAAAAACACGATTTCGCAGACATATGTGTTAATTTGAAGCGCAAAGGTTCTCTGAAGGATCCAGAAACGGGCTTAGAGATAGAGCCCACTGACGAATTGTTAGCGGCACAGGCTTTCTTTTTCTTCATAGCAGGTGTAGAGCCCAGCGGGGTTTCGATATTTTCAACTTTAGTCGAATTAGGACGGCATCCGGAAATACTGAAGCGAGTTCAGGACGAAATCGATAGTTCCTTCGAGAAATACAACAACACGATGACGTACGATACTATACAAGAAATGGAATATCTGGATATGGTACACTGCGAATCGATGCGGCTATATCCGTCCATTGGATATCTGTCTAGACAGTGCGTCAGCGATACAACATTGCCCGTAGGCAACATAAAAGTAGAAAAGGGTACAAAGGTGTTCACTCCGATTTTCGAATTTCACCACGACCCAAAAATTTATCCGAACCCGGAAGTGTACGACCCGGAGAGGTTCTCCCGCGAGAACCGTGCCAAGATATCCGACTACACGTATATGCCTTTCGGTAGGGGCAAGAGGCTCTGCGTCGGTACTAGGTACGCTAGCTTGCAGGTTAAAACGGGTCTGGTATATTTGTTACGTAATTTTTCAGTTAAAACCCATGTACACGGTGGAGGCATTAAGTACAGCAAACAGAACGTTCAAGTTAGGGCAAGTAATTTGAGAATCGAGTTCATTCCTAGAAACATATAAGTTGAAGTGACCTTTGGAAATAAAGTATGTATAGGTTAAATTGAACGTTTCATTTATTTGCAACCTTTAAACAATTTTGTCAAATTATTTTGTATGAATGTTGTATTAAGGTTTCTGATAAAAAAAAATTAAAACGTTACGATAAATATTGTCAATAGGTTAAAGATCTCTTTATAAATTCAATACAATAGTAAAATACTTCAATATTTCTTATGAAGAGTAATGTATACATGAATTGACTACATATTCATTAATTAACCTTAGCTAAGGATTGATTAATGGTGAAACGGATGTAAGGCTTCCTAATCTATAACTTACGGGACCCAAGCCAACCTCACTTGTTTGTGGTGCACCCAACTAATCAAGAAACGAGGCACTGCCCTCTTTTCAAATCCGTATTAGACCAGCGTGGTGGGAGATAGTCCAAATCCCTCCATTGTTGGAGGAAGCCTATGTCCAGCAGTGGACTTCTATCGGCTGATGAAGAAGAAAAGATTGATTGATGATGAAAAAGGTGTAGGGGGTCTTACACAACAACTCACTGGATCTAAGCTAACTTCGCCTGCTCGTAATGCACTCTGCCAACCAAGATACGAGGCACTGGCTCCTCTCCAATCCGTATTAGATCAGCATGATTGGAGACGACCTAAATTCTTCAATTACTGGGAGAGACTTCTATCTAGTAGGAGGTCTATCGACTGTTGATGGATTGATCTAGAATCTATGATGGTAGAACCAGTACTTTTTATGATTCTGTGCTATTATGTAAGGGTTCCTCGTTAAGAGTAGTCTTACTGAGTGTAGTGATAAGAGACGTAATTGTGAAGACAGTTTATCTTTGGCACGCGTTGAAGGCATGCTAGATATTCGATTGTAGTTTTTACGGTCTCTTTGAAGACGTGGTAGCTCAGCTTGTAAGGTTATACCAGATATAATTCTCGAACTAGCACGAGTTCGGTTTCTACTGTATTTCTGATGGAAGAAACAATCGTAGAAAATAGATATGATTTAAGAATCGACAGCTTTCGTGGACATCAACCAACCCACGCTTGGCGATCATGGCATTAATAGTTTCCTCGTGAATGAAGGCCCGTGTTCTAGCAGTGGAAACATGCCTTTTTAATTTTTAACCAAACTCAAGGGTTCTCCGATTATGAAGTAACTTTCCTTGTTTTCTTAAAAAGGGACAATTTCAAACATTGATTTAATGTCTATTAATATGTATGGTATAGAGACACCGTTTGAGACTTCTATCTCCAGCAGTGGACTATCACAGGCTGTAGATGATGATGATGAATATTTGTCGAAATTTGCAATTTTAATTCTAGTTTCTTTTCAGTTTGTTACTATGCAGATATCTCATTATCATTGACAGTTTGCAACAATGTGTAGGAGTAAACAATAAATGTTTTATCTGTTCAATTTACTGCAATTACAAAATATTAAAATATCACGATTTTAATATTTATATATGTATTAAAGTTTTATTGTATGAAAGTATGAACATACAATTTATATGTAAAGATTTAGCATACATTGTATTTCTTACAAAAGAGTTATTACTCTATTTCAATGTTAATCATGCCGGACGGATTTGTTGAAACGTTTTGGCACTTAAAACGGTACAAAGTTTCATTTTACGCAACAACGGAACAATGATATAAAAAAATTATGCCTTAGGAATATATATATTGATAAAAGTATAATAAACTCTATTATCTCTAATATTATGTAAATAATACAGTTTTTTTTATCTAAAAATAGATAAGAGTTTTACAGCGTATTAACAGTGGTAAGTATTAGAGCGAAAAGTTCAATTCGGGTCAATTATTAGGTTGTTTGGATTTTTAATTATTTTTATTATCTGTGTGATGTGGTCATAGATCAGTAGTCATCACTAAGTTTTAATTTACCATGATTAAAAAAGAAAATTTCTGAGAATAACAATTTACTGGTAATTGGTCTGTTGCCGAGACTGTCTAGCTAGTACCACTGCAGCTCTTATTTGTACCGCCAAATAATAATGTGCAATCATTACTATGTTCTGGTTTGAAGGGTGTTACATGCTAGTGAAATTACTGGGGTAACGATATTTAACATTTAAAATCTCAAGGCGACAGGCACAGTACGATGCTGTGTATACCATCTTAACCAGCGCTATGTTCAACCGCCTTCAAAATGTTGGTATACGGTTTATATTTACTATATAAACCGTATACCAACATTTTGAAGGCGTGATATTTTATATATACTATGGGCGGGGGTAGTTCCAGAACTAAGCCGCTTGCGGCTGACATTAATATGTCTAGTGCTGGAACTACTCCTAGGCCGTTCCGTCTGTCCGACGAGCGGTCTGGCGAACGGTCTTGGGGCTAGCGCAGGTCGCGAAGACCCCCCAAGGCAAGTCTGGGTGTCATCCTTCTCGTGCTTGCTGCCCGTTTCTTGGTCTGGTTCCTTCTGAAACAGTGAGGGGACGCCCCACTGCGCCGTCTGCGAGGCGCCCGAGGGGGAATCCCCGCCCGGAGGCCCCGACCGCCGAATTCGGCGAGAGCGCCGCCCGCGGCCGAGACGGCGACGCGAGCGGCTCCGCAATGAGGCCTCCGCTGCACACCCTGCGGCTTCTGCAGGTGAACCTGAACCACTGCGCCCAGGCACAGGATCTTATGATTCAGTCCATGGCGCAGTGGTCGATCGGGGTCGCACTGGTGGCAGAGCCCTACCGTGTGCCGACCCGTGCAGATTGGATCGGCGAGGCGGGATCCTCGGCTGCCCTGGCTCTGGGCCCCGGCGTGTCGGCTACCGGCTCCTACAGGGGCCGGGACTTCGTCGCCTGTACAGTCGGCGGGGTCACGGTTGTGGGGGTGTACTTCTCCCCCAACAGGCCGTTAG
>DWLS01007035.1:0-11088 GCA_018246255.1 Pachliopta kotzebuea | reverse complement strand
ATCCCATTCATAACGGCTGATGGCTTTCGCGGTAGGTTTAGTGGGTAGGGGCCGCCCAGGCCGAGTCCCACACATCCTTTCGGGTCCACGCAGGGCACCGGCGGATGGTCCGTAAAAGAATTCCCCCGCGTAAAAAAAAGGGTACATCACTAGAAGGTCTGTTGACCGATGAAGCAGTAAGGTCCTAGAGTGGCGACCGCTTACCGGTAAACGCAATACTGGAAGAATCTCAGCAAGGTGGGCCGACGATATGGTGAAGATCACGGAAAACCGCTTGATTCGGATAGCGCAGAACCGAATGGAATGAAACATTTATTGGCAGATGATGATATTAAAAAAAATCTAAAATTGTGAAGTTACTTAGAGGGTCACATCGTGAACGTCTCCTTGTCCTTATTCGAAATTAGGATTTCCGCGTATAAAATTATTTTGTTTAAGTAAAACGGATCATTGGCCCGGCGTTCGTTCACCGCTGCTTCGCGATAAATAATGACAAAGCGGCACCGTACACATTTTGTGGGACGTAAATTGGGCTGACTTTTTTTTAATACAAGCATCACAGACATTTCGTGATCCACCCAAAAAAGAAACATTAACTATAAATTGGCAGAATAGCATAGCGACTGACCGTTTACGTATAACCCGAAGGACACCGAGAACAATTCCGCGGCTACAGGTTGGTGGCAGGTTTGATTGAATTATCTGGGTTATCTGCCTCTCTGTAAATGTAAATCTACCACTATAACGTCATCACTGTCCCCCGGCTGCCTTGGAACAGGCATCCTTGGTCTTCCTTACCACTTAACATGATATGATATTGGAATTAAATGTTAACTTCTTGTAGATAAAAATTATGATTACACAATGTTGACAATTTTATGTACTTGCTCATTCGCCTTACCTTCATCAGCGTTATTTTAACTTCATATCGGTGTATGGGAAAGTATTCTTACAACATCTAAATTTTAAATTTTATTGCTTGTAAAAGTTATAATTTAGCAATAGCAGATAAAGAAACAAGCAAATTCTATAGAAATATTATTTTAGTGATGCTAGGTCTCTGTTGCCCGACACCGTCTAGGTACCACCGCAGCTTCTGTTGCTGCCGTCAAACATAACCGTTTGAAAGGTGTTGTATGCTAATGAAATTACTGGGGTAACGAGCCTTAGATAGATAGATAAACTGTTTAACACGTTATGTGAAAGCGAATTAATTTAAATAACTAAACTTATATTCTAAATGTTGGTAAGGGCAGCCTTATTCTTCAAGACGAGGAGTGCAACGCTCTATGTATATCATCTTACCAGCTGTGAAAATAATAAGTAGTAAATAGATAATGAAAAGAAAATAAGAATAGAAAACAAATTCCTTGTCCCGTAGAACATGAAACTTGTTTTCTATAACGACGGATTTGTTTTTGATATGGGGAACGACAAAAAAATCAGCGCCACGTAAAAACGTGCATAAAAAAAATGAGCAAGCATTTATTATCAGCCTTGTCCCTCATGTTTCCTCGTCAAATAAAAAAAACTAAGATCTATACGGAAAGTAACATTTTTGGTTTACGCCGAATAATTATTAACGGAAACTAATAAGTCGTTTTTGACTGTCGAAGGCAATAGTAACGAAGAGATTATATTTAGCGGATGCGGTGAGGTCGAAAAGCACGTCGGGACCTTGCCGAGAGACATTAGTACAGGAAATTTTATTGTTAGCGGTTTTGCCGGTATGATGATGCTATGAGAAAATTGCTGATTAATTGAACAATTTGTTTTGCTCGTGAACATGCGCGTGATTTTCAATGAAATCGATCGATCTCTGAGGCGTTAGTAAGTAAAAATTGTTTACGTTTTTATATACATTTGACATTAATTTAATGAATAATTTTGTTCTAATCGGAACATATGTATTTCAATACACTTGAAGTCCAACAAACAGGTTTAAATAACTATTGTTGCCATCCATAAATGTAAACAACAGAAACAATTGACTATTAATTTCTGCCATTTTTCTTTATGCCTTTTTGCTTCATATGTGTAAAGACATGGTAATAATATAAAATTATTCATTTATTATTATTTTAGTGACAAATAACTTTTCTTTAATAAAAAATGAGTTTAGGTTGTCCTAAAAATATTTTTAAACAATATTTTTTTGTTGGTTAATCAACTTTTATAATCAAAGTCTATTACTTACTAACACGTGTAATGAAATATAATACATGATTTCTGTTACATTTGAATAATGGACTTTATAAAGGCGCCTAGTGACCACCGCTTAGTAACTGTTACACTAGAAGTCTAGCTTTTACCGTGATAGCTGACTCAATTAAACTCAATGAGACTTTTAACTTATTAGTACATGTTATTATGTACGTATTATAATGTATATTTTATTTACAATATCATAAAAATTTAATAAATTTCAAAACCTGAGAAGTTGCTCAAGGATAAGCTGCGGATGAAGGCAGAGCAGCATCTGGATAGTGATAAAAAACATGGTGTGCCTCATAATCACTAAGTCCCCTGAGTGTAATTGATCTTAAGAAGTGATAATAACCGACATGATATTAATGAGGGAAATAATCAAACTAGAAGCGATTCATTTGTCATCAGTTTTCTTAGCGATGATGATTTGTTTAACCTGAATTAAGATGTGACTCATAAACCATTAATTTTTGTTTATTTAGATTACCTACATAAAGCATTGTTTGTTTTTTTGCCTTATTATACATATATCTACTTTACTGTCTCTAACTATTTCTGAATTATTTACATGTTTTAAAATGTATTATTTTTTAAATACGTATGAACATACCTTAGTCACAATTAACACTTACATCTTTATGGGTCCTAATATAAAATATTTTTGAGTAATAACTACAAACTAGATAAACAAGGACCGGATATGTACTGCGGAAAAATAGCCGAGTATTCAGGACCGACGTGTTTTTATACATTTTTAACGTATCTAAAATTCTGAAATTGAAATAAATTCTATATTATTTAGTTATCCCAAATTTTACGTTATTTCTACTAAAAATGATTGAAGTGGCTACTGGAATCCTGATTTCAATATGATAAAGATGTTTCGGTACTATCACGGTACTAGCCCCATTTGTATTATTATTAAAATTAAATCAAACTATAAGTATACCACAAGAAGACTCGAAGATACCGCGAGCTCAATCTGCGATGAGATCGAACTATAAACAATAATTAAAGACCTACAGATACTTTGTGATAGCTAGGACGTCAAGACACCTCTTTGCTTCAGCGGGCGTGATGCTTTACTCATTTGAAAACGACAGGGGGTGAAAATTGCTATTATTAAATAAATAATGTTCGGGTAAATATAATTGTTAATACGCCGAACATAATTTTTTTTTGCTTTGGATCATTTAAATGTAACGTGATCGTGACGCGTTCATTACGTCAACGATAGCAGTATAACACTAATTAATGTTTTCCACAGCGCTATCATTCGGACCACAGACGTCGACGTGAAACAATAGGGACACGATGATAGCAGCCAACCTTGGCAGCGTACGGCTGCAAACTACACGAGAAATATTAACAGCCCATATTTATTCCAAATTATATTACGGGAAGCACCTGAACTTTAACTACTATCAACGTTACTAATATTTTTCTCGTATTTATAATTTTTTTGGATTCCGAATAAATTAATAAAGAGCCCTCGTGATATACCCACTGTTGGGACGGAGAGTATCAATATTATCCACCAAACAGCATATATTTTTGTATTACACGCGGCGACGATACGAGCAAGGCGTTCAGCTGATGTTAAATGATATGCTCGCTTATAACAACGCAACAATGGTTAAGATGATATACACAGCACCACATTTCGCTTGTCACCTAGATAAATAAGTTGTAGTCTCGTTAACCCAGTAATATGACTAGTATATATTAACCTTCAAACTTGAACTGAGTTATATTTTCGCGATACTGTTTGGCGTCTGCAACAGGAGCTGTAGTGATACATACCTAAATAGTTTCTGGCAAAAGAAACCTACTACCAGTAACAAGCTAGTTTAGGTAGGAAGCTTTTGTTCTTGGGACAAGTTAGCTTCCTCACGTTTTGGATCGAAGATCCCAAAGACCGAACCTGCATCTCCTGACCATCAGACAAACTGAGCTATTACCGCTTTATGATTAGTTACTGCCAATAATGTCGTAAAAACTGAAATACTCAGTTTCAAGGTGGAAAAACGAAAATAATTTGAACAACCTTCGAGTGTACTCATTACTCAAAGACCTTGCTTTACCTAATAAGCCGCATCAGTTGTTTTTAAGATCATCGTTAAACTAAAAACTATCGTCTTATTAACGTAAATCTACATTTATATATATCAATTATTAATTAATAACATAGTAGTAATAACTAAGCTGCTGTAGCACTATAATAATTACGTTATCATGTGTTTATAAACGCACATACTTAACGTATTATTATCATATGCTCTATTCGAAATTTTACTGTAATAATTACAGTTAAAATTGATAAGGTAAAAATTCTAAAATCAATTTTAAAATACTGCCTGTAAAAATGAAATTTTAATCCCATGTTAGTACAAATATTACGATATAGAGTAATTCACTATATACCTAATACTCTCATGGCCATATGTTAATGACCGATTTGTTTAATGCAAAACGTTAATTAAACTTACATTATTACATTGCGATTTATTCCTGTTTAGCTAGTTTTATACTTTATACTGCAAGTTAGTATGAAGAGGCGATAATTGAAACCTTTTTCGGTTTGTAATACAGACGCAATGTTTTATTAGAAGCTTGACGCCATAGTTTGACTATCTTGTACATTTATGCGCAGAAATTTATTTGTGCGTACGCATACATATACCAAAGCAACGTCTATTTCTAACGCCAAACAGTAGCGTGGAAATACTATTCTCTTGCGGATTAATAGCAAAAATTTTTAGTTAAATAAAAACAATATTACCGCAAAGTCAAAACTATTGTAAAAATGTATAAATATCCTAAGTAGTAGAACGTTTTGGGCTTGCGCATGATTTACCAAGTAATAAAATTATAACTGTTATGTACTAAGCAGTCATCAATAAATATTTAGAAATAAACAGACACAGTTCTAGTATCTTATAAAACTAACCAAACCTGCTTCTTAGCAAAAAAATTAAAGAAGAGCGCGCTAACTTGCCGTAATGCAGGTCTTTGTCCTGATACATGGGAATAAACATAGCAGGTTTTTATTACATTATTATTATGTTCATATCATAAAAATAAATGCATTCAGAGTCAATATCGATTCCATATTTATTTAAGTAATACAATATTGTGTTTGTATGACTAATCTGCCTTTAAAATAGGCTCTGAACAGACATCCGAATGGGTATTATTAATGATTAACCGTATCACCAAGCGGAAAACGTTGTAATTGTAGCATGTTGCTTCACAACAATAATGCGCATGCTATAACGCAAGAAATACGTAATTTTTAGTTATATAATTAAGGTACAGCTTTACACATGACTTTTTGATCTTCAGTTAACTAACATTTGAACTCTTTATCACATGATATTAAGTAAAAGCGAGACCATAGATTAACAAACGAGATAGTCAGAATACTCTGTATCTCGTGTGTTAAAAGCCTTCACAAAGAAAAAGTTCTTCATTAAGACTTAAAAAAGTATAATGTTTCTTCAAATTGTACGGAAATTATCTAAAAGTTATATTATTGATTAAAATTACGTTTGTTTTGTGCTAAACTTAAGATATTTTAACAGAAATTGGTAATATATGAACGTGTATTTGGTATAGATGTTTAAATCCTTAATAACTCAAATTATTTGAAGAATCAATGACGCGTTATTTGCATGGAAATACCAAGGTGTTGCAAAAATTAAAAAATTAATACCGGTTCTTCGTGTCTGACGATTCGTTGGTAATTTATTTTGTTATACGCTATATCTTTTCAGAAGGCATTAGCCATATTATACGATATAAGATAAAATCCTTCATTAACATATACCAATTCATGCTTAGTACAAAGAATATAATGTAAAGGATGTAAGCTTTTAGTTATCACCGAGTTAAAAATCGTTGGAATAACAATCAATTAACAAATTGTACATTTCCTTAATACGAACTTAGTATAAATTACGAAAAAAGGAGATTAAAAATACAAAAATTTTATGAGGTCTGCGTCATCAGTCAAAATTTTTCTTTTATAGTTGAGAACAATCGCGGTCGAATCACCTCCAGAAAAAACTACATCAAAGTCTTGCTGTTTGTTGGAGCTATGATACCACAACAAACGCGTATATCGCATTAAATTTTTTATACGTTTTTTTTTTGTTAATGTTTGGGAATTAGAGAATTTATAAAAAAATGTTTTGCAGCGGTTTAAAATTGATATTAGTTAATATATGGAAACAGTATCGTGTAAAAGTAAATAAATATGTGTACTCAACGTCAAATGGCAACACAGTATTTATAAAAATATTTATATTTCAAGGTTTTGACATTATTGGCGGGTCATCGATTTCTAAATCGATATCCACAATGTCTCCACTATCAAATCTTAATAAACGAGATATCTAATATGTTAAAAGTGTCGAACACTTGTTTTAATTTTTTTTTTTGCGGAATTCCTACTTAGATGTGTAAATTTGTTTTTGCACTCGTTCTAGTGTTTTGGCTCTTACACGAATTACGAATACGATTAGTCGTGCTGCTACCACCTGGTAGCATAAAATACAGTCCTCAATTTTATTTTGTAACTTGAAGATTGTTTAGAATATTATTAATACGAAAATATTTTATATGAAATAGTTTTGAAAGAAAGAACTTTTAATCAAACAAACTGATTTTATTGCGAAAATATAATGAATAAGTATTTACTTTTTTCTAATTCGATAAAATGAATTAAAGTCCTTAGACGGAACAGTGCTCCAGCCATTATTAAATATTCACGGTACATTATCGTGTGACATTATAAAGTAGTTAAATGAAATTATTATTCACAAAATACATAAATATTATTCATTACATATAGTAAAACAGTTTATAGATTACTCACCTTCATATATGGACCTATCATAAAGACCTTTTATCACAACGTTCCGCGAAAATGTATTTCACGAAACGAAAATAAATTAACAAAACTAAACTCAATGGTTTCACAACTATTTAATATCACAGATGTTTTACGCAGACAATAACACGCAGGTTACACAGTTAATACCACGATGTCACAAAAAAAAATTTAGTTATAATTTGTAAAAAATTATTATTTCATTTTAGGCATATTTAAATAATGAAAAAAAATATTTAGAATTTATTCAATGAATGAGAAATAAGCGTTTCTTTTTAATAACGTTGGGTAAACAGATTCGCGTACGCGCTTCGCGAACGTCAACCGTGCGCTGTCTGAATGGTGACTGGCTGAAACGCCTGTTATATCCTACTCATGTATATTCGCAGCCGTTAAAAAATAAATACGCCAAGGTGTGAGCAATGAACGAAGGCCCAATGTATGTTAAAGGAACTGTTATCTAACTTTAACAAAATACACACGTTAATATTTCAACTTACTCATTTTTTAGATAATAAAAAATATTTTTAGTCGGTACGATCTTATCCCATTGACCTCTAATAACGAACATTACACTAACCGAAACAAATTAAAAAGGTTAGTAAATTTAGTGTCTGTGACTGTGTTCACCTTCAATTTATTATTGAAAAGTAGAAGCCGCAATATCCTATTTAGTGAAAAATTTTAACAATAAATAACTTTTGGAATACTCTTGCGAAGTAAACAAACCTAAGTACTTTTCTGTTAAACGTTATTAATTCCAATAAATATTATTTGTTTATTAATAACCCTTGCATACGTAGATGGACGCAATTCTCTTTGTTCGTTTCTATAAACATGTATTTGCTCGTAAAATATACGCCTTGTTTATAAATTACTATTAGGGATGTCCTGCATCTTTCTTGCTTGCAACCATGATGTAAGTGGCACCGCGGCATCTTACCAGTAGGTTCTCAAATGTTTACTCTTTAAATTGCTGTCATTGTTATTAATTATAATTTTTGATGCTTATTTACTCTTTGCTGGTAAGAAGAAATTGTAAAAAAGAATGAACCTTATGCTTTAGTAACAAAGCTCATTATGGTTCTAGATAAATCTTCTTACTAGCAATACATTGTTTTAAGCATCAGCGTTATTGTTTTCGGAGTTCTCATAGCTTCTTTGAATTAATAAATAAAACATATAACAATAAAATAAAACATGTTTAAAATATAAGCGAAAATATCACATCAAGAAACTCAAAATATAAAAAATTGCAGATTTGGTACAGGTTTATTATGTCCGCATTTTTGCACAACGCTTGCTTGACTTGATTGTGGTCGAACTAACAGCTTTCATTTTACTTTCATCCGTTCAGTGAACCTCCGTATTAAAACTTCCTTTTGACTATTAAATTTGTGTCACATAAGATTAGAGAAGAAACATGTGATAAATTAAACTGAGCTTAAAATAATTATTGTAACCGTTCTGCTTTCTCCAACTTATCGACACTAGGCATAATATACTTGCTTTTTGGTTCTTCCATATATCATCTACATCTTTAATTTTAACATTAGACATCGTCAGCTGAACAAATAAATTACACATATAAACAAATATAATCTGTTCCTAGTAAATCGAAATACTATAGCTTTCTAAACTAAGTATGCATGTGCTTCGTGAAATATTACACATTTATAACCAAAAGTCTACAAAATTTAAGTTATCAAGAAAAAGTATAACTACATAAAAGATATTAATCTACACTGCAAAATGTTACTTACTGTTCATTAATTCTAGTTCTAAGACTTTTCTAACATTGTTTATTTAAAGCAGTTTTTCCAAAGGCCATTCGCTGCCGTTTAGTATGCGTAGTAAAATACCTACGCTACCGAGTATTGATGCATTCACAAAGCCTTGCCACTGTTAGGAAAATCGTGTAGAGATAATTATTACTGTATTTTATACGCAGCTTCGTTGTAACTACTCCAAGTGTTTTGATAAATAATCTATACACATATTAATATTACTACAAATTTTTATTTATAAAAACCGCTCATTTGTCTGTGTACTTAACACACGATGATTAGTTATTTAGTATGTTGTTTCGTATTAATGTTATGTATTTAATTATACATTTAATTCGTTTCCTTATTAAGGTTTTATTAATGTATTTTGTTTATAATTGTCATACATTTAAATGTCCGTAAACATTTTTTTTGTAAGGTTTATATTAATAACAACTTAGTACCTTAACATTAATAAAAATTGTGAAATTTTCCATTTATGTGTTTAATGTAATATTTTTTATTGATAATAATTACAAAACTGTTACCGATTTTAACTTTTTTAGATATCTACATTGGATTAACATTGTCCTTAATTTCACGTGATTTTAATGATAATAGGGCTGCAGATGTGCTTGTCCAAAATACTCATTCATATAAGTTGATAGTTGGCACAAAATCATGCAATAATGATATCATTACGGTATGATTCATAATATGAAAATAGTAATTATCCAGTTGGAGTCCAAAAAAACCTTCTGCCTACGCAACCTACACCAAATGTAACCTTGAAATCTAACTAACGGTAAACACAACTATTTTACCACTTACTGATACATTTTGAGCAATGTTACGTCATGGTTTTTTTATGGAAGCAAAATTGTATCTCAAGTAAGATTCCTTAAAATTCCATCATTTATTTTAATGAATCTTCCAATGAAAGGTTAGCTTTGTATGTCCATAAATAAAAGCAAATTATACGGGCAGATATTAACTTAAGAATTATATGGTAAATTGAATCCATTTCTATGAAGAATGACATAATACACGAGATCTTTACTTATGTATAGTATTGTAATAAACAAGTTATTAGATAGATAATATTCAAAGTAAGTACTCGATTACGAGTTTCGTGAAATTGCAGTTTATAATGAAGGAAGTCGACGGTTAATGATGATGTCTTGACGATTGGTGTAATGATTAAATGGCCTAAATTTTAAGACAAATTTGAGGATTGTTCTGTTCAAGGTTTTGTTCGCACAAGACCTTTTAAATACTACCACATTTTTCTCCCTATAAACCTTAATGTGTACTGCTAGCTATTGAGATAACTCCCGAGGCTTACAAACTTATCTTTTAATGCGAGGAGTCCATTACACTGCTGTGTGACACCACATTGTAATGAACAGGTGTATCATTGAGTTAAAGAATAATAATTGCTACTATGTAAAACTATGTATGAATAAAAATATTAGTAAGTAAAAATGTAAAATAGATAACTATAATACCAAGAAAAGATAAAAGCCATTTTAATACCGCTATCATCCGCCTGATGTGACAGATACAAAATAAACGCGTCCTAGTTACACAAATGAACTAGTCAGCGACGTAAATATAATTTACGACATAAACGTGAAAACCGTTTCTATTTTTGTAGCACATAGTACTAACAAACCGCCGCAGTGGCATCGTGTTTGCAAACCCCGAGATTTAATCTAAATATTATGACACAAAAGCGCTTTAAGCAATCAATGTATTAATAAGAACTAATCATTAGAAATCAATAGGATTCGTTACGATTTTTTTAAATCAATTATCATTGATTACGGTTATCATTCTTTTGGTTATTTAACTACATCACTGGTGGTTCTTTAACACGGAAGTACACGTTTTGGTTCCGATATTATGTGTAAAGAATTTTAGTCATCCGAAGAGTTTTAGGGTCGAAGCATTGCTGTGTTTGGGTTGTCAACTTATAAGAGTATTCTGTTTTGGGTGTCAAAGCAGACTCGACCCATTAACGGCTTCATTGTCAATTTACACGTATTGTCGCTCCGTCTGATGAGTGGGTGACATTCATTAGTCTAAACCAGAGTTCCCCAAACTTTTTTGTGTTGTAGACCCCTTGCCATGTTTTTCCGTCTTGGGTAGACCCCCTACTTACCTGATATTGATTTCCTGTAAATTTCTAACTGTAGTGAAGTTTAGTGTTAAAAACTT
>DWLS01007034.1:0-11088 GCA_018246255.1 Pachliopta kotzebuea | reverse complement strand
CCACACAGTCCCTTCCGCCACCCCCGTGGCGGGAGGGCAGTGCGTAGGCATTTTCCCCCCCACAAAAAAAAAAAAAAGGATCCATAAACAGTACATGTAAAAGTCATGTAATATTGAACATACGTGTATTCATGATATAATTACACAACATTATCATATTAATAGATAAATGTCCATTGTTGAACTTGTTATTTGTAACGAATTCTCTAAAGCAACAAATTACTGCTGACAGATTACTATAAGTAGGAAATAAGTTGATAAATTGTATCGATAAGTAAAGATAAGTTATTACAATAAGGAATTTGGCGGTGACATATGAATAGAAATACAAGTGTATTCTGGTAAGTTACAATATAATATATAAAACTCTTCATTAAAAATATAAATCTGTTTAGGCTAAGCCTAGACTAGACTATATTTTAGTGCTCAATCTTAGGAAAATTCTAAAATAATTTTATAAAAATATTTAAATAAAGATGAATCAGTACTCGATTCTTTGCAAAGAAAAGTCTTAAGCCCCAGTTATTAAAAACTTAAGCTAGTTATTATTTTAATATTATCATAAATATAGAACATAAAGGTTTCTTTTTTAATTTGAGGAAATTTCATTTGTTTTTTTTTAATCTGAAATTAGCGCTCGTAAAGTAGTCCCTTAACAAAATAGCACATCGGAGAAAGAATATAAAAGTTACAAGTCCCTTGACGAATTAAAGTAGTAAAGTTAAAGATCCATTAAACTTTAGGGCACTTTTTAACTTTATTTTTATTTGATCGGATATAAATTTCGCAAAAGGTTACTATAATTTTGAAATTTTTAATAGGAATATTCTTTGTTTATTTATTGGTATAGTCTTTATAAGTTTAAAATCTTGTGAATAGTGTACTTCGATCTAAAATGCAATACGGTTTGTGTAATTATATCTTATACGAAAATTCCTTTTATATTCTTAAAATTTATAACCTTTCACATATATTCTTCTATTTTTTATTTATTTATATACATCGTGTAAAGGTCGATTCAGTGCCTGTGCTATTATTTTCTATTACCTTGGGTGATGCAATGATGTCATGAGGTAGGTTACGAAAATAAACTAAAAACAGAATGATAATGAAATATATATCAACATATTAATTAAAAACAATTGTTATAAACGTGTTATATATACACACATGATACTTTCATACAGAAATAAGCAAAATTATTCCCATATATACAATAAATAAAAGTGTAAAATACATACGTAGATATACCCTTAGATTCATACTCATACTCTTTTCGTTGTTTTGTTAGGAGTAAATAAAATAAATTGCAACTTTTTTATTCAAGTTTACTGTCAATAATATTGTAAACAAAATATACAATGAGCTCGTTTGCTATAACGCCC
This sequence comes from Pachliopta kotzebuea, assembly GCA_018246255.1. NCBI lineage: Eukaryota > Metazoa > Arthropoda > Insecta > Lepidoptera > Papilionidae > Pachliopta > Pachliopta kotzebuea. The sequence continues at coordinate 9,703 of DWLS01007034.1, read as the reverse complement.
GCGGTAGAGAAATTACAAACTGTCACAATTACTTGAAGCTTGCCTGCAACGTTTCCCATCGCCTGAATGATCTGTCTATGTTGGGGCTTATTGTTCCACCGAGCGAGTTTGAGAGGCCGTCCCGAATATTGTCACAATGGGCCCCACCGCCTCGGGACAATGAGTTTCGTTTAATTAATGGCTGAGACCACGAAATGTCGCTGCCTCGCGGCACCAAGTGACAGTTGCATAGCTGCGCCGATGGAGAGGCGTTGAAAGCTATAAATTTTATGGATTTACAGGCACCTCTCGCATTATACTAAATCTTTAAATACTCAAGTATTTAAAGACTTAGTATTATGTAAAATATATTAAAACTTCTATTTAGCAAATGAACGGTCTTTCAAATTATATTTAAGGGCATAAATCAATGAGATGTAAAGGATCCTACACAACAACTTACGGGACGCAAACCAACCTCTCACCTGCTTGTCGTGCATCCTTCTAAACAACATACAAAACTCTGACTCCTCACTAAGCCACTTTGAGCCAGCGTAGGAGATGGCCCAAATCTCTCCAATATTGAGGGAGGCCTATTTCCAGCAGTGGATGTCTAAAGACTGATGAGGATATAGATCAATTCTTATGTAGTATTTGGATGCATCGAGCTTAAAATTCATAGCAAAGCACAGTAAGTTTCTGTGGTCTCTTTTGTCGGAGATCGTCGCAGTTCTTATTTCTATCGCCAAATATTAGTGTGTTCAAGTTTGAAGAGTGTTGTATGCTAGTTAAATTACTGCGGTAACTACTTAACTCTCAAGGCGACTAGCGCGATGTGGAGCTGTGTATACCATCTGACAACGCCGCATTGTTATAGGCAGACGTATCACTTACCATCGTGTGAACGACTAGCTCGTCTTGTTTTGCATTCTGTATTACATTTACTTTGCACTGTTATTAAACAGAGATCTGTTTTTTTGGTTTAGTCCAGATAAAAATGCAAAACAATACCTCTATGTTTTCTTTGTTCTGCTGCGTACCGTCTCGGCACTTACGTCGTTAGATTGAGATAAAACTAAAACAATAATCCTTTTCATTGCGTCTGCAGTCCTTCAAGTCGCTACGAATAGGCAGCGAGTTTGTGACGAAATGTACCATGGACGAATTCTGCTTGCATTTTATCTTTTAATGTTTAATTAAGGACTATAATCGGGAGTAAACGCTCCTTGCGGCAAATATAAATTAAAAGTTCGGAAACTTCTCAAAGAAGTAACATCCAGATCCTCATTAGTTAATCCTTCAACATTTGTATATATGTATTATACTTTTTATTTATTATATATGTATTATAATTATTTCATTTATGTTATTTAATATTTTTATATAATAATATTTCATTATCATTCGGATTTTATTTTAATCTCATAACCTGTTAAAAGCCTCATAACCTGTTAAAAGAGTGGAAGATAATAATAAAAGCATTAAGTCCACTTTTACATGATATTTATAAATAACTAAAATATATTGGCTGAATATATGTAGTACGTATACTCTTATTTTTAAGATAATTTTACATTAATATCTACGAGTATATATTAATGTAAAATTATATATACTATCAACTTTATGATTGTACATAAAGAAAGCTTCGCCACAACTTTAAGGATACCATTTCCTTTGAACAAGTAATTCATGAAATCATGAAACACTGCAGACATTGCAGCGGAGAGCCACTCGGTTAGTGCTCTAAATTGCAATGAGACCTTTTGATCCGGTATTTACGTGCTGCCGCTGCGGCTTCTTAATAAAGCAAAGGTGTTTAATTGGCAGACAAACTGCTCGCGAAGTAATTACGTCTGCGCTGGCAACCGCTCAAACAACGCGTCAATCTACTTGCTGATAGTGATGGGGCAACACCGACCTCAATAATTGATCATATAGATATCATTATTATAAAAATTGATATTCCTAAATCTTTCAAATTGATTTTCTTGGGAAACATAGAAGCTGCAGTTCCTGTTGCCCTCTGCTCTACATATTTTTGAAGTAACTTTTATTCAAGGGACGCTAATCTCTATTCGGTTATTTGTTTGATTAGTTACTTGGTAACTCAATTTTTTTTAATTCGACGAAGCGACAAGACGAGGAAGGCATTCATTAGCTTGTAAGTGATATGCTTGCCCGTAACAACGTGGTGCCAGTTAAATGGTATACACATCACCACATTGCGCACACCGCCAACGAGAGACGTATGATGTTAAGTCTAGTTACTCCAGTAATATCATAAGCATCTAGCTCTCTTTAAATCGGAACACAGTTATGTTTGCACATTGCTATATGGGGGTAGAAATATGAGATGCGGTGGTACCAACCTAGACAATATACAGCAAAAGACCTAGAATAACTTATGAATCGTTAATATAGGACCTATTTTTAATTAGCGAATAACAGATCACCTTTTTAACTAGTCATGATCAGATCAGGGATATTTTAGAGAAATCTATGTTCAAGAGTTTAAGAAAATAGTCTAAAATATTAATAACTTCTTTTACATTCTATCGTATATTAATAAACCTTAGGTAACTGATAGCTTTTATTAAGTAAACTTAAAGTAGCTAGTTTATTACCCGTGTAAGATGTTAAAGAAATAAATAAATATATTTAAATAAGTGATAGCTTGTTTTATTGTTTATAATGCTTTGTGCAAAACTAGTTTTCTTTTTTACTATTATTTTCCTGTTGCTGTAAATTAGGGTCCGTATTTGCCTTAATTCACTGTTACATATTATCGTTTAATACTATTTCGGTTCTTTGGTATATTTCTATATCTATTTACATTTTACTTATTCCAAGTGGCTCTTAAAAAATTCTGAAACTTTGGGCACCCACAACTCGGGAACCCAACTACATACCAACAAAATTCCACCGGCTGTGATCTTATCTAAGTGCGAACTGTCAGTATGTCAAATTTCAGCCTCCTATCCCTAGGATAGTTCTTGAGATTGAAAATTGTTGATGGACAGACGGCCGGACGGACATTGTCGTTTAAATAAGGATGGCTACGCTAAAATTGTAAATTTAATGAAGAATATAATTATGGTACCGTTTTTTACTACAGACTTCAGAAGCTATTTGTATACAATGTTTTAAAAATCTATTCCTAGTTATCCGTGCAACACTAGTTGTATAATATTCGCGTAGCATTAAGTGTCAAAGAACAGCTTCATAGAGGCCGTCGCGTGCGGTTAGCTATCGCGCGGTGCTGTAAGCAATTGCCTTTCATTGTTCATGCCACGATACCGTGTGATGAGCTCGCCTTCCAACTCGATTACTTCAACACCAAAGCGGGCTGTTTAGTTGATTGCATTTTTTTTTCAAATTGCAACTTAATTATACCAACTCATTAATATTCGTCTGCCCGGAAACATCGTTTCATACTTTTTCTTTTTACATTCAAACTTCACTCCGTTGTAAATATGATTGAAGGCAGGTTAAACACGTTTTATTATAACGTACAGGGTATAAACGTAGCAGTCTATTATCTATCATTCAAAATTTTTATTGTTGATGTATACATACACATAGAAATCATTAAATAAAAGTGACACTCAAAAGATTTGTAACAATTGCAAGCTCAGCCTTAAAAAGAGTTTTCTTCCAGTATACCCAAATGAGGGGTCCTATACAAAAGCTCGTGGTGCGCCCTTCTAATCAGAAAAAGAGTCTCTGACTCCTCACCAATCCGTATTGGGTCAGCGTGGTGAAAGAGGACCTAAAAGTGTCTATTACTGGAACAGGCCTATATACTGTATATATGTACTTTTTTTTTTTTAACGCGGGGGAATCTTTTACGGACGTTCCGCCGGTCCCCTGGGTGGGCCCGGAGGGGTGTGTGGGGTATATATGTACTAGGATAATGGGCCTTAACACCTTTCTTCCAATAGCGACGAGCGCAATGTGGTGCTGTGTATACCATCTTAACTAGCGACGCGTTATGAGCAGGCGTTTCACTTACCACCGAGAGAATGCTTTGCTCGTCCCATCGCCTTTTTTTTTGTTGCGGAGAAATCTCCAACGGGTACCCTGATTCTGGGGGGCAGTTAGGGTTATGTGGGATTTGTACCCATTAAAACCCCCTCAGTAGTCATCTTCTGTGCATTGGGGAAGGCCCCGGGATCTTCTACGAAACTCACCGGTGCCTCCCTGTACTGCTGCTAAGCACATCCCGGGGAGAGCTGATACCCTTCCCTGTATAGGCAGGATGCTTCGTCAAATACGAGAGCACTTCGTACCTGTTGTCCGTTGGCTCACTCAATGGGCAGTGATGACCCCCACCCTAAAAATCCGTGAGCACCAAAACCCTTTCAGTCGCCTTTTATGACAGTCAGGGCTTACCTTGAGTCCTATTCTTGATAGCTCATCGCCTAGTAACTTAAAAAATACTTTGAGTTTGATGTATAAGGAGTAATGATGATATTTTGTAATTAAACGAACATTCCTAGTTATAAAGTAGGGGAATGATTACGGTATGCGCAGACATTATCGGGTCAAATTAACACTTCAATTAAACTTTGAAGTTCCCGGAGCCGAGGAATAAGGCGGGCGTCTCGAGAGTAATTACAATTGTTGAATATTGATCGCGAGCTAAATACTTAACATAAAGTTTAGTTGTGCTCAATTCGAGGGCAACACTTCATCAGGGTCCATTTGCTTTTAATCATTGGAGGTACCTTCGCTGATTTATTTCTTGCTGGCGGTAGATCTTCGAAATAACCCACGGTAATCTCCGAACAACTCTGAATTGTAGTATGCTAACACTTGAGGGTTTAAAGAGCATTGTAGCTAGTAAAATTACTAAGATTATGAGACTTGACATCTTATGTCTTAACGCAATGAGCTCAAAGTGGATTTAGAGATTATTATTATGAGCAGGAATATGTTTTACTATCAACTGTAAGTACTAGTAGTTTTATAGTTGCGTCAAGTAAATAAAAATAATAAGAGCGTCGAAGCAATGTTTCAGTTTTCCCTAATTTATTTATCTATTATTTCATTTACAATGTGCAAAAAAAAAATTTTTTTTTTCCAAAATACCTTTCATACAATGTATTTAAATGACTAACCTATTAAGTAATAAAATACTTGTGTGAGGTAGTTACCGTCCAAACAGAGATTGAAGGTAAGAATAAATAAAAAGAAACATTTAAGAAAATTAAAAGTTTAAGTATCAAAATATGGTTATAGACATTATTTTTTAGACTTGGTAAGTACATACTTATTTTAAGTATAATTTACACATACATACTTATCAAGTCATTGTGATAAGGCTTTTATATAAGAGTATTTTTTTTTTAATTAATAATTCCTTAATGATTTCCTTCAATATATACTCTTATACAATATACCGTAATTTTTAATAAATTAGAATAATTGTTATACTGAAAGTTTTTTTATTATAACGTTGTTTATAATAAGAGTCTTTATACTCTATTACATTATTAGGAGAAACTAAAACTAAATACGATAAGAATAATTAGAGTTACATGTTGTATGTATATTAAATGTACAATTTTCTACTTTCATGAATTGTATATGTGGAAAGCCTTTAAGTACATATGTCTTTGGACAAACTATTGCTAGAATAAAAAACCACCGTGTGTTGTGCTAACAAGCCAATATGGGCAAGATTAGTGGTCAGGCGCGGTCGTAAAGACGACGGATGGCATTGGCGGGGTATTTGTGACGTCGTATATCATAAAACTTGAATTATTGTTATGATCCCTTTAGTATGAAGGTGTGTTCGTTACTTTCCAAACCAAATACGAACAAGTCGGTAAAAGATACGAATAATTTCATCGAAATCTTATCTTTAAATTACTAAAATGCTAGATAAAATTATTACTGATTTTTTAGCAATAAACCGCCATACAGCAATTACTTCAACTTTTTAAGTATATAACATAACTATATACTACAACGTTACTTTGTCATGTTCCTTTTAAACTTGAAATATACTTAAACACCCAGACCAATGTTACCGCTGTAGGCCTGTTCTCATAAGAGGAAAGTCAAGGACATTTATCCAACACACGCAAATTGCGATTTAGCCGATGTGATACACAAAAGCTCTCAGAATATATACTCGGAGGCTTCCTACACTGGAAGCTCCTTGGTATTGAACGCATATCATTTTGATTCGCCTACTACCAGTAGGTTACTATCTAGATAGATTAGATTGCAGAGATTACACTAGTGGTAGGTTTCCATTGCCGGAGACTGTCTAGGTTGGTATCACTATAGTTTCTATTGCCGCCGACAAACAGCAGGTGTTGTACGCTTATGAAATTACTGGGGTAATGAACTTAAGACCTTACATCACGAAGCTAAGTGCGCAATGTGGTACTGTGACCATCTTAACCAGCGCCACGTTGTTATAGGTAAGCGTATCACATATCATCAGATGAATGCCTTCTTTGCCCAGACAAATAAAAAAAAGATTGAGTTATCACAGTTTCGAATCCTTATCATTTATTGTGAAGTTAACGATTCTTCAGTTCAAAAAATCTGCTATATTTCTCGAACTGTTACATAAAGCAATCATCAATTTTCGTTTAATTATTAGGTTACTATCAGCGATGACGGTAGTGATAATGATTAACGTAACAAGTCCAGATTAATATTAGTAATAGATGTTTATAAAACGCCATCATTCCAGAATTTCTAATAATCCAACGGCAGATGTCAACAAAGAGGGCAAACTTCCGAAAGAGTTGGAAAGTAATATCGTACTCCCGCGAGTATCGAGTCAATAATAAACAATGGGGGGCGTTTGATACACTTGTAAACTAATAACCCCGCCCCTACAGAGGTCCGTAACTTGTAATAATATACAATAAACTCGAGAAAAACAATCCCGCGGAACAAACTCAATGTCTCATTTTGCGGATCTCATATTAAACGTCTATTATATAAAATACTGTTCGTTTCAATAATGCAGCAAAATAACATCTTCATAAGTAAATAAAAAAAGATCTAAAAAGTAAATAAAAACCGAGAATTTTGAATGTCTTGTCAACGTACCATCCAGAACTGGTTTAAGTTCTGTCTTGGCAAAAAGGTTAACCTTTAAATTGATAAAAGCGAAGAACATCGTGATGGTTTTAATCGATACAGCAACTTATATATTAAACAAAGTTATTACATAAAGGTTAAAAATGTTATAAAATAAAAAAGCGGTTTCTTTTGTAAAGTGTACTACTACTAAAGTGATATTCCTATCCGATTGCGATCAATCGACAGTTAGACATAAAGTTGTCAAGTTGCAATGTATAGCCACAGTCGTTAAACTTAGGGTAGACGACCGCTTTAACAGGCTATCAACGTGAAAAAGTTTTCTCTGTAACTTAATTACTAGATGTGAAGTAGCTTAGAAATATAAAAACTTTTTCTGATATATTCTAAATTAGACAGCTTACGCTTTAGTAGCTATTAGTCTTATATTCTTTGTATGGTATGTTTTATGTTTTTTTTATCTATAATGGGATAACTACAATTTCATTTTGTGTTTAGTGTTTCTTCATAATACTTTTCCTCTTAAATATTGACAGCAGGAACAAAAATTACGTTGTTATAGTAATATGACTCGTGAAACTGTGTTTGTTTCCCATCGTGTTTTGGGTATTTCTGTTTTATTTTATTCTTATTTTTTCCCACTCTTTCTTTTCTCTTCTTTTATTCTACATTTTTCTATCTTTCATACTCTTGCAACATATCTTTTCTCTCAATTTAGGTATCGCCTTTCATACAGATGCAGCGAGAGCATCTTTACTTTATATTTATTCCATATTTTTTTCTATTATCGTCATTTTTTAATACAATTCTGATTTCCGCAGCTTTATTTCTTTGTTTCGAATTGTCTATGAAAAAATACTGCTTAGCTCTATCTATTGCTAAAGGCGCAGCTTTTTAATAGTGAGGTAAGTAGTGGCAAAAGTGAGTTTCAATGATTTGTACTGATTATTTTCTTTGGCGGGATTGGCAGAATGCATTTTAAATTAATTGAAAATGTGCTGATAAATACAAATACAGGTAACTACGTGTACTATGCGTATATAAAAAGAAAGGCAGGCGACAGTCGTGAGGTGCACAGTGTCTTATCGGTTTGGATTTAATTTGAGGCCGGCACGAGACACGCGAGCCGATCACGCAAACAAACGCATCGGCCTATAGTTAAAACCTTACGTTTATTTATAAAAAAATATTTCTCTACCTTTTAATATCGCGATCGAGACCTTTCGTCGCCGTGTTGCCGCTGATAAAATCATACTTTAATTTTTATCTCGGATTTTTTACCTTTTTAATGTTTATAAAGCTTAAGTATTTACCGCTGATACATAAATAACTTTGTAGGTCGTCGACGAATCGCAGGGGGCCGTTTGTTTTGTTTAAAATGGTGGGGACAAAGGCAATGTTAGGAAATGAGATTTCACGTCACAGTTTTTTTTTCCAAGCTAGCCCTGGTCGCGTGACGGATTGTAAATAATTAGACTATTCATCCGTGCCTCCAGGAACACCAGCACGCCATTGTTTGTTTAGACGTGAGTATTAAAAAATAATGTCTCCCTTTTATCGCATATTTTTAACTTAAATACAGCATTGTGCCTATTATAAAACGAACAACAAAACTTTAAATGTCAGCTTTAATGCCATAAAACATTAAAAGGAATGTTAGCTACTGTGTAGGTTTGGCAATAACAAAACGTAATTGACGTAAAGGTACTACAGATTGTTATATTTAGCTCAATTTATTGAGTTGCATTTTGTTCAACTATTCGACTTTAAAGCTAATCTGAGTCTCAAGAAGGAGTAACTGAAGGACAATTTATTGGTTCATTGGAACTTGGCAACTTCTAAGTCCGTCATTAATTTGAGATTCGCCACAAGCGCTCCTGATACCCACGCCAAGTTTCGCAATATTTGAGCCCCCTTATTTGTCGCTCCATTGATTTACAATAACTTAATAACGACGACTTCACTAAGTGCTATTAAAGATTTTCAATAGATATCAACCTTCAAGATAAGAAACCTTTGACTCTACTTAAATAAGAAGTCTAATCTCCTATTCACGGTTATCATTAATTCGGTGTTACTATGGATACCAAGCGTTTAAATGTTTAAAATAGATAACTTATAACAAACTTTCGTTTTATATAATATATTATAATTTCTTCAAGTTAATATTACTATATGAATAATACTAATACGAACTATTTTAAAAAATTTGTTTGAAATAAGTTTATGAAATATTGTCTAAAGATATGTATCATAGTAAACATAAGAAATAAGAACAAGTAAATATGACTATATATATATGTGTGTACAATCGTTTTGTGATGGTAGATAACGAGATTGCATTAGTAATAAATGAAGTAAATAATAGAATAAAAAAATCTCTCAACTATAAGGCAAAAGCATAAAAAAAATTATATCATTATACAATACAAATAGTAAGAGATGAATGTATTAAGGTTTAATGGTTATTCATTCATGGTTAAGCCTTTTTGAGATTTTATTTTTTTTATAATTCCTGCTTTTCTTGATATTATTAATCATGGCTTTTTAAACTTATATTTACATCTTTTAATACTTTTTTTTTTTTTTGTGGGGGGAAAATGCCTACGCACTGCCCTCCCGCCACGGGGGTGGCGGAAGGGACTGTGTGGGA
>DWLS01007033.1:0-11088 GCA_018246255.1 Pachliopta kotzebuea | reverse complement strand
TGCTTTACATTACAAGGAGTGATATTGAACAAAGACTTGAGTAATTACAAGTTACAATCGATTCCAAACAGATAAAACATGTTTTCTTGATTGTTTGACTTATTTAACTAAAGTGATTCTTTTTAATTGTTGCGAATCATCTATCGCGCCGATATATATATATTTATATAACACATAAGTAATGTTCTCTCATAGAAAAAATAGTGACTACTCTTTAATCGATTCAGAATAATTTAATTTATTTTTAATATAATAATATTTGTGTACGGAACTACAGAGCTTTAGGTTCCAGACAAAGAACAGCATATGGCTCGCGGGTCACTGGTTGCCGACCCCTGGCTTAGAGGAACTAGTTGAATCCAGAATACGTTGTATTACTAGTGTTTATCTAATTTTACTAGTAGTAAGTCTCCGTCATCGGATATCATCTACTTACGTACTGCAGTTCCTATTTCTGCTTGTCAATTAGTAAAGTGGAAACGTCTGTGTTCCGGTTTGAAAGGAGCTGTATGCTAGAGAAATTACTGGGGTAATGAGACTTAAATCATTGTGTATTAAAGCTACGAGCGCGTTTCTATCTGGCATCATTTAAATAAATGATGTCATTAATCATCAAAATCAGACGCCTAAGATGGGCAGGACATATTATAAGAATGGCGGATGACAGAGTACCCAGAAAATTACTTGAGGGTCAACCGGATGGTCGTAGAAGTCAAGGGAGGCCCAAGCTCAGATGGTTGGATGGTTTGGAAGAAAATCTAAAAAACATTGGAGTAAGAAATCATTCAAAGATCGGTCTGGAGAGATTTATTTGACCAGGCTAAGGCTCACCCGCGGCTGTAGAGCTATAGATGATGATGATGATCATTTAAATATGGTATGGGCATTTAAATATATGAGGTGACCATGATCGAGCAAGACGTTCACCTGATAGTATGTGATACACTTGCCCATATCAACGTAGCGTTAATTAAAATGATATACACAGCACCACATTGCGATCGTCGCCTTGATAATATTAAGTCTCGTTGCTCCATTAATTACTCTAGATACAGCACCCTTCAAACCGGAACACAGTAATAATAGCACGGTAATATTTGGTAGTAGAAATAGAAGCTGCAGTACAAAGATGGTCTCCAGCAACAGATACCACCTGTATGAGATAACAGGAAACTGATAAATAGCCGTCTAAAACCAATCGCAGCTACAAGCATTGTCTTCAATAGATGATCTCCGTAAGATAACCAGTAATTAGGTTAAAGCGGTTAATCATTTAACCCATTGATTGCACCGGATCGTGGATCAGATGACTCGATGAGATAATGCATTTGGTAGTCATTGATGTTAGCGTATGACTAAAGCAGGATGTCTATTTAATAATGTGAAAGCAGAAAATTAATAAATTAACAAAATAATAAGAAATAAATATATATAAAAAACATGTCCAGCAGTGGGCATATATCGCCTGATGATATAATGAAGTAAGAAAACAAACTCAGTGATTTTTAAATAATGTGGATGTGGAAAGCAGAAGAATGTGTTGTGAAAGACATTAGGGAATCTAGTAAGGGGTCGAAAAGACTCATGATTTTTATTTAATTAACAAAGCTTTCACGTGATGGTTATAACGATTGCTCATAACAAAGTGGGGTTGATTGGGGTGGTATACACAGCACCAGATTACGCTCATCGCCTTAAGATGTAGTGTTGAGTCTCGTTACCGCAGTAATTTCACTAGTATCCAGTACTCTTCAAATCGGAACATATATTTCCACATTACTATTTGACGACTGAAATAGGAGCTGCGGTGATAACTACCTAGACCAGTGATTCCCAAAGTGGTCTATATCGATTCCTAGGGGTCTATGACATCCTGTAAGGGGTCTACGTCATCGAAAAAAATTTGGGGGTCCATGAAATGAAAATGGAGGTCTACGATAGTGGATCTCAACACATACACTGATAGTAGCTATTTACTTACATAATACTATCTTATAATATCAAAACATATACATTATTTATTAAAGTACCTATGAAGTAAAAAAATTATTATGTATATTATTATTTTGAGTAGTTTTAATTTAAATTCAATTAATAAATATATAAATTAACATTTGTTGTTTACTTTAAGTTTTTAACACTAAACTTCACTACAGTTATAAATTTACAGGAGATCAATATCAGGTAAGTAGGGGGTCTACACAACACAGAAACACACGGCAAGGGGTCTACGATACAAAAAAGTTTGGGCAACTCTGAACTAGACGGTCTACGGCAACAAAGATCTACCACCAGTGAAACGAAAATGAGCATTTGGAAGTCATCATGTATGTAGTACAAAAACCAAACAACATCAATCGATAGACGTTCACTTCTGGACATAGGCCTTTCCCAATAGTGGGGGATTTGAGTCGTCTCGCACCACGCTGGCCTAGTATTGGTTGGTGGGAGCCAGAGCTTCGATTGTTGATAAGCAGGATGCATTACGAGCTGATGACTTTGGCTTGGATATCGTGAATTGTTGTTTAGGACCCGTTACATCCCTTATACTATATATAATTAAACATGTACTGTATATTAGGAGACCGCTTCCAAAAACGAAGATAGACGTCAGTACTAATGAGTTTTCGATTTTGTGTTCCATTGCAGGTTTTTTATTTAGTAAAGTAATGTATTTTTTATGAAATTATAGTTTCATTTGGCTGTACTAACATGATGGAGCGTTAATAATAATAAAACGATCTAAAAATATTTTTTTCATCAAAAATTTTTTTTTCGTACCATCAACAAATGTGTCATTAGTACTATCGTCTGCCCTCAGTTTCGTAAGCGGTCTCCTTATACACAGTACATATATATAGTATAAGAGGTATACATGTAATTATATATGTATAGTATAAACTGCTTGCTAATTTATACGCGATTTCATCCCTGATATACTCAGCTATACAACATTCGTTAACTTTAACATTTTTCCTAACAATAAACCCTGTAACTAGAAAATCAAAAACTTTCCCGATTACTAAGCTGGCTATGACTCAGACTGCCAAGCAATAATGATTATAACTGCTTGATACACTTAAGTAATAAATTGTGTAACGGACAACATAATACCGGTTAATAAATTTACTCCCGACTATGAAAGCACTTAAAACGTATCTGCAGCGGCGCTGGGTGAGAGCAACTAGCCAGCTCTGGTTAGCATCACACAACACTATCCAGACCAGCGAATAACTGTCGGTCAAGTAAATTACGTTAGCGATAAAGCAATGAATTAGCGGAGCAGTCCTGGATTAAGTTCTTAGGTACAGACCAAAAGCAAACCCTGTTCTAATATATATCAAAGAGATTAATTTGAATTTCGGGATTACTTTCCAACGTTTCTTTTGTAATCAAACCAATAGGTTATATGATCATAAGTGAAACAAAAGGGTATTATAATGAAAACATTCTGTATCTTATATTTTGACACTTTTAATTTTTTTTATAGGCGATTTATTATTATCATCATTTCAACCGACGGACGTCCACTATCTCTAATAATCTATTGCACAAAACACGATTTTGAATCCAGTGACTCCAAGCTACTCGTTTTATGTCCCACCTGGTGGGGAGACGACAAAAAGAAGAGATTTTTCATAATCATGAACTGATAGACATCCACAGGTGGATGTAGGCCTTCCCAAATAAAGAAAGGATTCTCCCACTACGCTGGCCCAATGCGTGTTTATGGAGAGCCAGAGCCTCGTTTGTTGATTCCAGAGTGCACCACGAGCAGGTGAGTTTGACTTGGGTCCCGTGACCTGTGTCGGGCCCCTACACCCACGGAGATTTATACGATATGGGTAATCAGCACGAAGATCCTGAACGAAAATAATACTTGCTGCTGCAATATGGAGCCATTAACATAGAGACGATACTAAGGATTTGTTTGAACAACGAAAGTATAAATTATTGATTTAAAGAGAATGCTATTTTTATACTGATTTTGTTATTCGATGAGATAAGTATGGCGTTCACCTGATGGTAAGTTTTACTCCTGCTCATAGCAACGTGGCGTAGGTTGAGATAGTATACACAGCACTTGTCGCCTTGAGATGTAAGGTGTTAAATTTCGTTACCCCATTAATTTCACTAGCCACAGCAGCCTTAAATCAGAACACAGTAATGTTCGCACATTACTATTTAGAAGTAGAAATAGGAGCTGCAGTGGTAACTACCTAGACGGTCTCGGTAAAACAGACCTTCCACCAGTCTGTCCCAGAAAAATAGACACCGCGGAAGTATCTATCTAGACATTGAAATTGTACCTCGATTCTATTTTTATTTTTTCTTTTCCCCTATAAACTAATCAGTATTTTTACCATGAAATCAACCCTTCCTATCCCATGTCAACTGTCTGATCTAGGTTTCAGAAAGGGAGTAATGAGATACTATTTTTAGACGGCAATTCCAACTCAGATGAAGTTTACATGTAAAAGGAGAGCCATGGAATCAGGACTACGTAGACTGGAAATATTGCATGGAGCTGAGCTCTCTGCGTAATTAATTCATTTTATCTGACGGAGCCGAGTGCTCCTGATTAATTGAAGGCTTGATTAAATAAAGCCTTTTCATTGTAATGTCTCATTACGAATGGCTATAGATTCGGTAATGAGTTATTTGATATATGTTTTTTTAGACTTTGACTCCATTGTTTCATCCACTTACTGATAAATGGTTTAGTAGTTTAAGATAACATGATATTAGTATATCTTTTCTTATTTTCAACTATTTCTCTCTTACCCTAAAGGAAGTTATCCTTTGTCTTTTTAGTTTCCCTGTTAGTTTCTTTCTGGGTCCATAGACGGTAGTAGTTTTTGAACTCATTTGTTTAGCTTCTACACTCATCATCCGCCTATATATGTGAACCAGAATATTTTGAAAGAGACCATCATCAGAGGCCTTATTGTTACTAAACATCTCGTAAAACTGAGGTAAATGTTATATAATTGTTTATACCAGTAGGAAATTGCTAGAATTTTTCGATGGTCTCCTTTATCTGAGAACTGTAACTGCAGCGTTATATATAGGCGGATGGGTATTAGTGAATTTACTGGCCGGCTCACTGCAGGCAATGAATGCGTATTTATTGCGCTACTCCACTACTAAACTGTGCACCCCCCGCCCGGACAGTGCGCCGGTCGAAACACTTCGCTGCTATCTATACATTACGAACAAACGACTATCCTAATTTACTACTTGAAAACAAGGAAAAAAGTTTACTTTATTTCAAATTGTCTAGTTTTTAAACAATGCAGTTGTTATAAGTATTTTTAAAAAGGCGAAGAGAGATCTCCTGAAGTAGACCGACTAGATAAGCAGAAATATAGCTCCAATAACCGCCGCCAAACAATCTTGTGCAAATTTTCAGGTTTTATAAAAATTGTAGTAAAATTACTGGGCAATGAAACTAATTACTTTATGTAATTTTTTTTAGGAACCAGCTGTTTGATTTCAAGTATGTAAGAAGTATGGAAATTTTAAAGATTTATATAACTGTGACTGTTACACGTAACGGGGCGTAGCCTGAGCTTGTTATTAGTTCTTCTTACAAAAAATCATATTGCTGACTTTAATAAAAATGATTATACAAATTCAATTGAATAATACATGTTTGAATTTCCTGTCACAGAGTATAAAATATCACTACACGATCTTTCTAGTGGTGTCACATCAGAGAGTTATAGCGGCAGACTACTGTAATGTATCTCACCACCTGACGTTGTAGCATTACCCAAAGGAGGGAATGTAGGTAGTTGATTTATATGATTTTAGAAAAGCACTTTTCTTGGGTAACAATATATATACGTAAAATGTAATAAATTTGAGCAAATTTTCAGTTACATCTGCAATATTTCTAAAGCCAAAAATATATGGTCTTATTACTGAAAATTATCGTACTCATTTTTGGGAAGTGCTGTCCTAAATTTCGGAATTTAGTCGGTTGTTGAGTCTCTATTGGAGATCGTCTAGGTAAGTACCACCGCAGTTCCTATTTCAGCCAACAAACAGTACACTGCAAACATTACTATGTTCCAGTATGAAAGGCATCGTATGCTAGAGAAATTACTGCGGTAACGAGAATAAATATTTTACGTCTCAGGTCGCTTTGTAGTTAAGTTTTAGTATACATAGCAACTAAATCGATAGTCAACAGAATCTGTAACATCACAGATGAATATAGCAAAAACTGTAAATTTATTTCGTTTTCATGAAGATGAGTTGAAAAATAGACTTTTTGATTTAATTCCAACGTTATTGGCTGATATTTTTAAAGAGTCTCCTAAACGAAACACGGGCCATTTTTGCGCTGAGGACTCGTATAAATTGAACACAACTCGATATCGGAATACCTGAATGACTCTCCGGGAATGAATTTAAATTGGCTGGTCTATTTTGGTGAAGAAACGGCCCTGATGCTAATCGAATGCAAAAATGGAAGCCTGTCTGCATTGAATTGCTGTAATAATTCTAAAACGGCGATGATACTTGATTAATTCGCATTCATATCTAGTGGCGGATTTTCCCTTAGGCTGAGGAGGCCCGGGCCTAGGGCCAATCGTATGAAAGTAAATTGATTATGCGCTGAATATGATGGGTGCTGAGAAAGAGGTGGCTGGTACTTACTACATGGTTTGGGGCTTACGGCGGCCAAGACTTCAAATCTGCCACTGTTCATATTTAATACCTATTTAACACGAACCAAAACAGTATGAGAATACCTTTAAGAGTACAAAAATCCATAAACTTTTACTAAGCCTACGTGTTAGATAAATTAGCTTAACTGCTCATCTAATAGTAAATCCAAGTCCCGGTATTAGCAACAGTAAATGGGCTGTATAAGTTATATATATAAAATATCCTTTGTCTCTTCTCAAATGTACATGTGAAGTTTGTTTTTATAGATTTGACATTTCAGTATATTCAATTTAGACTTGTGCCAGATGAAATTAGACATTCAAGCAGTCCTGTTTGCCAAGTGACACGAGATCTCGCGTTGCATGAGTTGCAACTAATCTACTTTAGTTGAAGTACATTGCGGTTAATTTTAATTAAACTTCCCCAGAGATCTTATCTTACGACCATCCTCTTCAAACAGAAAACGACAACGGACTTACAAATAGAATTATTTAATAAAATGTTTTCATACAATTGATAATACTATAGATAACAGTTGAGATCTTTGGGGTAGACCTTTGTCCAATAGTGGGAAATTATCGGCTGATGATGATGATGATAAATAAAAATTGTTATTGCGTGTGAAGTATACATACATAGAAATGTAGGTACACATCTCATTTGCCTCTACGGCCATATTAGCTGCAGCATTAACAATTCCAGCAGTTCTTCAACGTCATCTTTAACCAATAGCCGCTGCTGGATATAATAAGCCTTTCTTAAGGTACTCCACTAAGCACGAACTAAAGCTAAGTTTAGCAGCTTCTGGCTTATCTTCACACACAAAGTAACACATATTTAATTAAACATGATTTTTGATAAAAAAATCCATTCCTAACATTTTATTTCAAAACTATGCTTTGTTGTATATTATTAGCATTGTTTAATTGTAAAAAAAATCTGTACAGGAATCAGTTTTAATATTATCCGGAAAAGAAGTCATAACGTCGGTTTAATACAGCGTTATTAAGGAACGTTTGCTGAACTTACATAAACTCATATTACGCTCGCTGTAAAAATCTCATAAATCTTCTTTAAGATAAACTCCATTTAGAAGTGCAAAAGTTTCAGAGCTCCCCCTCCCTCCAACCCCTCTAGAGCTGGTCCCCGCATCGCTGTCACATACTTCTGAAACAGTACGGCGCCGTTCGCCTTTCTGTTCATGTGCTTCTTTAGTTCTCCAGTTCTGGCTGGCGGTTATATATAGACAGCGTTTATTCTATTACGTATAACAAATATGAGAAAGTTAATTTTTTAATCTATTTCTTCAGAACCTTTAACCTATGTTAGTTATGCAAGCCTCTACGAGAAATTTAGAAAAATTAGTTCACTCCTCCCGACGCCAAAAATTACTGTGAAAATATTACTGTGCTCCGATATGAGAGGAACTGTATGTTAGTGTAATTACTACACATTAAGTATCAAAGCGACCAGCGCCACATTGTTATGGGCAAGCGTATCACTTACTAACGGGTGAACGCCTTGACCGTCTCGTTGCCTTGTAAAATAAAAACAAATTATAAAATTTTATATAATGAAACAACTATAATTATTATGTAGACAAATTTTATCAGAAACCCGTGTGTTTACTGCCTAACAGTAAAGTATAAAAATCAATACTTTGAGCAGTATAAAAGCAGCTGTAGCTGATGAAATTAATGAGTAGAAGATACTTAAGCCGTAATTACTTAATTTTTTAATATGTCGACGAGACATCGAAATGAACGGGACGACACGTGAAACTAAGTGATAAGCTGACCACTACCACAAAGTAAAATACCAGTTTTCGAAGTGTTTATTTATAATGAATATTGAAAATTTGCTATCCAGTGTAGGCTTTAACTGCCGTCTTAGTGTTTCAATTGATTCTGAATGATTTTTGTTATACAAAAGTTCTGTGTTACTAAATTTACTGTTCGTTTCTTTATAAATAAATATTCTATATGCATTTTACATGTAACCATCACCAAGTGGCGACAGTTTCAATAATCCAAACGCCGCCGCGCCGCCGTCTCTGGAATTGAATATTCTAAGAGGCTCCGCATCGTTTCAAACAGCTCCCCCGCTAACCCGCTACGTCATAAAAATTCAATCAAAACAACTTAAACAATTCATAACAGCTATATTTGTTTAAACAAAATTTAACTTTAATAAATATTTATACACATAGTAAAAGCTAACAAGTAAGCAAATAATAAAAACGAAAAAATACTAAGTACAAAGATGAAGCTATAATGGGCAAGGGAACTTTATGAGAAGTCGTAATAGCTGAGTGATTTGAACGGCCTTCCATTTCGAAGGTACCGGATTCAAAACTGGCCTAGAACCAATGAATTTTTCAATTTACCTGCAGTTATTATGACACCAACTAACATCACGAGCTCTGAAGGTGAAAAACATCGTGAGGAAACCTACATATCTTTGTGATGACCATCCGCGGTCGGACTGGTATAGGCAATGGCAACACCAATATAACTGCGAAGAAAGTCTTCGTGTGTTTCACTACACATGATGATCACGATCATCATGAGTAAATACGACTTAGAAGAAGAATTCTATTACGCAATGTATTCCCTTACTAATAGAGATCATTACAAACAAATAATCAATACAAAGTACCAACACAACAGAAGCCTGTTTCGAAGTAAACGTAATTGGGAAACAGAAATCCCGAGAGAATTGATCCTTTGTTCCTGTTCATCAAAAAAAAACATAATTCTTTCCAATAACTCTTATTCAGTGCATTGGCTCAGCTCTTGAAGCATCAAGCACTATTGTATGCAATACCACAACAGAATAGGGTAGTTCAAAACTATGTGATGAGGTATACTGAAGGTACCACCGCAGCTTCTACTTCTACCGCCAAATAGTATATATTTAATTATTCTTTATGTACACTTACACGTATATAACTATACTATTTAATATAAGTAACATAGTGTCACAAAGGCGAGGTTAACCTTAAAAAGAGTTCTCTTACAACATACCCAAATAGGAAGGAGAAACTAGTAGTAGTAATGTGTAAACATTACTGTGTTCCGGTTTGAATGGTGCTGTATGCTAGTGAAATTACTGGGTAAATGGGACTTAATACTTTATGAGGCGATAAGCGCATTGTGGTGATAATACCATCTTCACTAGCAATGCTAATAAAGATACTAACAATAGCTAGTAAAAATAGCTAACAATTTACATGAATGGGCAAGCGTATGACTTATCTTTTAGGTAAATGCTTTGCTCGTCTTGTCGAATAAAAAAAAGACCGACGAGGCATTTTCCGTCGCTCACTTCATTACTGTGTTTATTGAAGGACGTTATAGCTAGTCAAATTACTGGGGTAACGAGACTGACCTTATGTCTCAAGGCGAAGAGGGCAATATGGTACAGTTTATGCCATCCTTATTTAAACGACAATGTCTGTCCGTCAACAATTTTCAATCTCGAGAACTACAAGGGGTAGGAGCTTGTGCTGAAATTTGTCATACAGACAGATCTCGCTTAGATGAGATCAGAGCCGTTGGAATTTTGTTCGTATGTGTTCGGGTTCCCGAGTTGTGGGTGACCAAAGTTTCAGTTTTGTATGGGACACTTGTCTTTTTTTATGCTCTTTTCCATGGTAAGTGTAGCCAAGGTATTTTATTTATTTTTTTATTACTTTTATTTTATACTATATATCTATTTTCTTCTTTCACACACTCTCTTACTCTACATGTTATTTGTTATGGGCAAGCGTGTCACTTAACATCAGGTGAACTTGCTCCTCTCGATGGATGCATCGAGGAATAAAAAAGGGTGATAGCAGTTGGTCACCATCAGACGTTTCCATTGTTTCCTCGTATTTGTAATTGTATGGGTGTTGGATGAGCAGGTGTAATCATCCCTGATCACACACGGGCTCGCGCTGCCGGATTCAGTTTACACGATTAATTTTGTTAGCCTAATTACCGAAGGCCCGGGGCACATTACCGATGGATTGTATTAGTTGTTGGATAATAGTGTATACGCATAGCATTACGAGCCTTATCCGTCCATAAATAATTACACGCGATTAATATATACCCACCTTCTGATATAATTAGATTACTGACAACCAGTTAGAAAAGTAGAAAAAAACTACAAATTGGACTAATAGAACTGAATTTTCTTTTCGGTTAATTTGAATGCTACTAACATGATTGGTCTCCATTGACGAAGACCGTCTAGATCAGTGATTCCCAAAGTGTTCTATATCGACCCCTAGGGGTCTATGACAACCTGCAAGGGGTCTACGTTAGCGAAAAAAATTTGGGGGTCTATGAAATGAAAATGGGGGTCCACGATAGTGGATCTCAACACATACACTGATAGTACCTATTTACTTACATCATA
>DWLS01007032.1:0-11089 GCA_018246255.1 Pachliopta kotzebuea | reverse complement strand
ATCAATTATATTTTTAAAAGCCCACTGGTTGTGATATTATTGTCCTTGAGATGTCTTTTTCAAATTTTTCTTTGAGGTTATCGAAAATAAATTAGGTTTAAAGTTTGTTCCAGTTTTTAGTACTGCTGTTATTAGAGTATTAGTACTACATATTGTGTCCTTTAATATTGCTGTATGTTCAATCTAGTTATTGTAGAGATGTAATAATAAAGGCATATATTATTTAAGTATTTCCAGATAGTGATGAAAAAATTATTTCATTACGTTTAAATATCTAGCTTACAGGTTTTATCTAAATGAAGGGCTTGGGCTTTAATTCATCATAATTACTTTCTGTAAGGAATGTAAAATGATTGTTAATTAAAACGAGTATTTTTTACCTATTTACATCATTATGAATAATTAATGGAATTTGCTTCATTCGTATAAACTGGCACAGAATTTGAAATTAAAGGAGGGAAGCCGTAACCGTATATCATATTTATTAGTGGTATCTACGTTTCAGCGTTATCTAATTAGTTACATGTGTCGTGTTCAGCGTAGAAAGAGATAAGAAGTTAACAAAATATAAGACTAAATAAATAATGAGATATTTACATTATAATGTTTGTTAGTCCGTAAACTATGAACACTGCTAGTGCATGCGCGCTGTTGCGCGGTTGCGAAGCTGTATGTATAAAAACCGACATATAATGGAGTGGCACAAAGGGCAAAGGATAAATTGTGTGGAGCGTACCGTGCATGGGGTTGCGAGTGGGGTCAATGACACGCACCCCACCCCACGCTGGGGCACAGATACAGGACGTTAGTCACTCGTGGGGGTAAACCAGCTGCTGTCACAAAAACTACCCTTGCCTACCTATATAAGCGGCGCGTGGTCGCGCATATATAGTTTTTAGTAAGTGCATAATTAATGTTATAAAATCAATCAAGATCATACTATAGTAATATATCTGTTTTATTTCGGTATGTAACTTATTATTGCCATGATAATTGGACTTTAAAGAATTGCAGCGCCATCTCGTCGCGGGTTACAACAGGGTAGACAGTGTACAGACATTCTCCATGAAAATACATATATGCCAACACATTTTAATACTCCTTAGTTGTATGGTTTCGATAATTTTCGCCTTGATACAATTGAACCATTTATAGTAAATTTTTTATAGACTATTTAATATTACATGTAAAAATATATTTTTTTATATAAGAATCATGTAAACTTTAATATGGTTTAAGTAAAAACTATTTTTATTGAATATATTTAAACTATTAATACATGTACACATGAACATTGTCAAAATAAAATCAAATATTTTTGTAAACCTCTAAATATTCTGATTGACCAAAATTAATAATAACGTAAGAATAAAACAATCGTCTTATTGTATAGTCTACATATTATGTCATGAATAAATTCCACAAGTCATAACAAATAATTTATAATCATATGAAATGTTTAATTATTTACAAACTAAAGTAAATAAACAATTGGTTTAATGTCACTGGAATTCTTTCAAAGTATGGGTGGTTCGTGTGGTCTTGAATAAATTTTTGCATTTCCGGTACATAAAGACAGTTTTCTAGTAATGTATCTACTACAGCAGGACAATGAATATACAGAGGGCAAAAGAATAGTCCTAATTTATTTCAGTGTACGCGTAAAGCTATGTAACACAGATTGTGATGTAGGGAGTGAAAGCGGCGACATATGTCGGCCCCGTTCGCTTTGTGGAGTGTGGACCTCGCCGCCATATGGTACACAAAGAGCTTATCTGCCACTGGGTCGAATGTAAAATCGAAATTTGTGCTGACTGAAAATTGCCTACTTGTTATTAGCTACGATGGAGCAAGTTTCAATTGGGAGTTATTCATTTCGATTCCATTATTTGAACGATGAACGTTGCCCGATCCTTACTCAAAATTTGCAAATTTCAGGATTGTTAAATATCGAAATTGGATACTCAAAAAGCTTAACAAAGCACTATTTAATTTCAAAATTACATTGGGTGGTCATGCGGTTTGTGAAAGCAATAATATTATTATTCTTGCATAGACTCTTGTGTAAAGGCAGGTTTTATTGCGCAGATTCCTACGTGGATATCGAACAAACAGTGGTCTTTTTATTTTTTAAGTGCTATACAAATTTATTACATAGAACTTTTATACGAGTATATTACACATATAAACTGAATTCGCAATGAATGAGATGTTGACTTCAAAGGGCGAAGAACTGTATCCATCGGCCTTCACCGAGGGCGAACAGGGCATCGGACGTTTATGCCTGTTTGACGAGTGTATTTATAAATGAAATCATGAAAATCAATATTGAACGACGATAGAAACTCTCAACAGTAAGTTTATTATTAATATGTACATTGCACCTAAGCGTGTTCAGTTCGTAAAGCTAAAACGATAAATTTATTGTTAACCACAGATTTATTATAAAGCGAGTTAGTTGCGTGACTCACATTGTTAACTACTAAAGTTTGAAGGCGGAAACTAGCTGAGCAGTGACGTAATGGGTATTATGGTTGTTCATTAAAATAAGATCGACGTGAGAATCGCATCAAGGAGAAGGCTGACTTCTATGCGTAGCTCTTGTCTGTATTCGAGTTCCCATGAAAAAAGAATAGTTGCGGAGCGAGGTGTTAATAACCTCGGCGGTACGGATCGCGGAGGTTGCAATAAGTACGACATCGGCGCCGCTGGTCTGGTCAAGAGCCTTTCAAGGCCGGGAGGCGAGGCGGGGAGCGCTCTACATCTGCGCCTGAGCCTCTCTTGTCTTACCGCTTGCATTCCACCAGAGCGAAGGCATTCACCAACGCCTTAGTCGACGTTGTCGGGGGCACTGACATGTCCTTGGAAATGGGTACAATGATTCCGGGTAGGACATTGTCTTTTGCGCAGCCATGCGTTATTATTAATATTATCTCAACTAAAACTATTTCGTTATTTTTGATGCAGTGACATGAAACAACTATCACAAGTGTAAACAGCCTAAAAAGTTGAAAATAATCGTGTCTGCGAATATAGCTAGGGTCAGTGGTTTCATAATGTACGATTTATCAAGGTCGCTAAGTAATGGTTCTGTACTTGAAACGAAAAACCGACTGACTCTCGACTTCTTCAGTATTTTTGCAGTTAACTGGATGACATGCACTTTGTAATGTTTAATATATCTGTTTAACGTTACACATATCAACCAAGGATATAATGATACGCTAATGAATCAAAAGTTTTCATTAATATCATTTAGAATGATTCTTACAAGATTCTCTATGTAATGCACCGTAGTACAAAATAAGACACAAACACTGTGAGCATCACGATGCACAGTAGGTAAAACGCGTTGAAAAGAGACAGGCACATGACACTTGATGCGAAGATTCAACAAAGGATCGGCTAGTCGGCCGCGACAGGAAGCTCCGCCACGGCGAGGCGAACTCACCGCAGGTCGAGGAAACGCGCGGCCTTTGTTCTCCTTTCACAGGACATGTCGAACGTCGGGCGGTTTACAACGATGACACTTCACCGACGAGGCGCAGGCAACATGCTCGCGCGCGTGCGTCCGCGCACTGCGGACACTACCACCGGCGGCGAGAGAACGCGCACACTGAGCGCACAAGGCGCGGTGCGCGCGGTGCGGTGCGGCGCGGCGCGAGCTACCTGCTCGTTTCCGCGGTGAGGAGGAGCGGAGGTGCGCATCGCGGCGCACGCGCAGGTACGCGCCCGCGCACCTCTCCAGAGGGTAACATGTTCAAAACACTTTCTTCATTACTTATAGCAATCCTAATAAACATTATTCGTAAACGTTTGCGTTCTGATTGAAAATAAATAAAAAACAATATTTTCAACGCTTGCTATTTACACTTTTTAAAAGAAGGATCTAGTATTAATAAAATATCCTGGTAATCTTTAAACCTGCCCACTATGGAACAATAAAATTTTTAAGATTTTTCTAATATAATATGGATCCCCGTTTTCCCAAAATAAACAGTTTTTATTTTTATTTTAATACTTAGTAAAAATGAAGGGTTTCGAAATGAGAAGAAAGCCGTAAATGATACATCGTCCTAATTTAAATGCGGAAATTGTTTGTAAAAATGAGTCAGTTAGCACTTGGCCAACTTTCACCACCGGCCCGTGCTTAAACAATTAAGCGAGTGTATGTATGAAATTATAACCGCCCAGTTAAATAATAAATGAGACCGTTAATAAAGAATTATTAAAGATAATAAGAAATAGAGACTCGTTAAAGTTTTACGCAGAACGCAAAATATTTTCGAAGATAATTCAACAATTTCATGGGTCCGTTGAGCATGTATAAAGAAGATACCGTTTACATAACAGAAAATATGTGAACAGCTTTATCCCTGAAAATTCTAAAAGCAAGGAACTGTTTCTAACTCGCATTAATCCCGAAGTTTGAGACAGTTATTAAAAATAAAAAACACTAAGTATACAGAATGCAGCTTGAACTACAGCAAAACAAATTGGAATTTTATTTAACTGACTTGCAACACTTGAATAATTCATTTTTTAATCGACCCGTAATTTATCAAAACGAACTTTCTAGCTATTATAACTAATAATTTTTTTAAAAAATCGTACGTATTTATATCCGTTACTGTTATTTTGTATTGGGCGTATATTATTTATGTAATATTATTGTAGGTATGGTGTGATACATTATTCAGATAAGTAATCTTGGTATTTACGTCACAGGGTACATGGTCACGGAAGACGCAAATGCTTAGTTATTACGCGTACTATGGCCGGTCATGTGTTGCAGTTCATTCGCATTAGGAAATATGTAACTGATAACTATTATTATGTCTTAAATGGTGATCATTTGCTCTTCAGAAAATAGGTAAGATATTTCAGCGTCAGTAACAAAAATGAACAAGTATAGAAGTGTAAAAAATGCGGTAAAATTATGAAAAATATTGTGAAATATTTTGATAAAAGAGCAATAAATTTTCTTTATTCACAATTACACTTCTCTCGTAGAGGTAGAATTTGTTTTAGACACATTTGCATTCGGACCGCTGGAGAGGAGGAAAAAGGTATGGTTTTGCAGTTTTTACATAAAGTAGAAGGAAAATCTAAAATACCTTTTTTAGAATTATAATAATGAAATTTTTAATTTCATTATTCTCTTGTTATGAAATGTTTTTTTTTTATTACGATTTACTAAAAGTATTTCGTAGATAATATTTTTTTAAACACGCCTTTGTGTTCCTTCTGGGACCTAGAGACCTTCTCTTACAGGGCGAGAGTCAGGGTCATTTTTACACTAGACTCTGGTCAAGTAAGGGTTTCTGGAATTCACATATCTATAAAAACTATTTTCTGAGTTAAACTAGTTTTCTGAGAGTACATTTTTAACTTCAAGAAAATCTTGACAATATATATTCGTCATACATATTCTAGGCTCACAAACAATTAAGGACACATTACAAGAAACTTATGTCTAGGAGTGAATGTCCATTATTTGAGATAACGAGCTATTTTCTAAACAAATGTAATATTAAATTTCATTGTAATTTACTTCGCTATCTCAAATGCTACAATTACAAACATTAGTGGAGGATTTAAATTTCGTGAATCAAGAGACAAAAGAATGTCTTCCGACGACCTTTAATTAATTATGTATTCATATACCAGACTAGAGTAAACTTCCTGTGAAATGAAGGTAGGTACGCAAACAAGAATCCGGTCTGAGATACAAAAAACCAGTGTAAATAGCGCGTAATACTAGTATCCTGAGCGTTTCCCGTGTACTTTTTACTTATCCACTTTCCCGCGGCGCGTCGCCTACGGGAAGGGAGTGGAAGAGGAGGCGGGCGCGGGGGAGGATTCCCACCGGATCCCCGAACGACCCTCTTGTTTTTTTCCTCTTCGTCGAAATATCATTGCTGCCTTCGTTGTTCTCGCAGTAATTTAGTTTATTGTACTTACTAAAATCAGACACGACGAATAGACGATTTCGAGTTTTAAAAAGAGGAAAACTCCAGCAATTTGGTCGTTATTAAGATGAATTAAAATGTTCTGTTTCCTTCAATTTTCTATTATTTTTGCAAGAATACAGAGCTAGAGTGCTAGCCGAGAATGAAACGGCGCTTTATTCTCAGCAGCTCTGAAGTAAAATAATTTGTACTGGCTGAAAATTTTGGCATTAATTGTTTAAAATATTTGAAGTTTCTTTCCCAGGAATAAAGCAATACTTCTATTAATAATCAATGTTGTTGAGAGATCTTTAACAGAGAGCAAGAAAAACGAATAAAATGCTTTTTGTAACGTCGACTAAGGAAAACGTAAATTTTGGACAAAGAAATCTATATATTACGTTATTACATAGATATTGCTACAACATTTGTACTATTAATAAAATTAGATTTAATGGATTTAATTGAGTGTATTAATTATTTATCCATTACAACTTTTGTATTGTTATTACAGCATTTTATTATTATTACAGCATTTATGATCAAGAGGGAACTGAAGTCATAGATGTGTTGACGTCATGGCTATCATGACGTACCCAAAGCTTTATAATTATTAGTACCAGTCCGATCTACGCAATATGAGCTCAGTGTCTTGAAGATTTTTATTTATTATGCAAATATAAAAATTATATGTTTTTGATTGTAACAATATAAATGTATTATTTAGCAAACAACATTTTTTACGTATCAATTTCTACGTATCAATTATAAAACAATATATTATACACGTTGGATGCAGGGGGCGTCGATCGAACAGGCTGACCTGGACATCGATTATGGACGCCTATGTACAGCAATGGATAACAATAAGCCCACGTGAAGAAGATGATAATTAATATACACAAGTTATAACCATTTCGAAATATTAAAAAATATTATAACATTAATCAATAGCATATAATGAGCTAAACTAACTTTTGGTAATTCATCTATTGTTTATTGTCACAATAGACCAAAATTTTAGACTCTGCTGAAAAAAAAAAAGACAATTTTTGTAATCTGTGCGCGCAATCGCATCGCAGAAAAGGTCGAAAATGTAACTCGATAAGCTTGAATTCCTAAACTCTGTAAATGTATATTTACAGAGTATACACTACTACAAAATGTATATTAGGAGCGAATGAAGTTCCACGTTCGTGGAAGGTAAAAGAACGTTATAAAAATTTCATTATTGAAATTTTGAATAAGTGGTTTTTCGACAACTGTTCAGCAAAGATACTCAATTAAATAGGACATTATAAACTCCTTAATTATATCATCGACATCTGTGAGTCTTGAACAAAAAAAAGATAGTTGATAAAATTATGAAATGTACGGTACGTATGCTATTTGCATATATCTTTTTAGATACTTTTATTTTATATCACAATGAAAAATTTTAAGGTTATTTATAATACATTCAAATTAATAGTAATAAAATACAATATTGGTAAATTAAAAAACGATAAAATAAATTGTAACATCTTCATTCAAATCCATTTAAAGCCAAAACTGTAGTTGAAATGTATTAGTTGAGACTGCAAATGACGCCACAGTGGTTATCCATAGTGAAAGTAAATAGGCCACGACGTGGGGCTGAGTTGCTGAATAAACCTAGCCCACGTAAATGGATAGATAACATATAATGAAATAAAACATGGATTTTCAGTTGCATTACCTTAAAATATAACTGAAAATGTAATTAAACGACTATGTTTTATTCAACGCAATAGCATAAAAAGCTCGTTTTATTTATCTGCCAGTAAAACACGAGTGTGACGTTTTCATATGTTCTGGGAGAGCCTTTTTATTCTTGTGAATTACAATAGTAGAAGCTTCTACTCTAATTAGACATTTTGCAACAGATTTAGGTCTGGAAAATTGTGAACATGTTTATGCACTGCTAAATTATTGTTTATGAACAACAGCCTCACTTCTTCCTAAAATTTAATTCATTTATAATAAAGCAAAGTTTCATTAGACAGTTTACTGAAAGTGATAAATTCTTGTTTCTATCGTGAAGATGTAATTACCACCAAGTGAACTTCCCACTTGAATAAGTTTAAAGCACTGTATGTAAAGAAAATATATTAAATCAATACTATCTGTATTTTTTATATTAATTTTAATACCTTGGCGGAGAGAAGACGAATTCGATAACTAATTCTGTAATTGGCACATTTCTGTTTATAAGAGACCTTGCACTGACTGAGACATCTGTCGTATACATATAGCTCTAAGTATTAATTAAAAAGTTATAATATATTTTTCTTTGAATAAATAAGCTAGCTTTTGTTGACATTTTAATGTTTATAAAATATATATCGTAAAGAATTTTCATTTGAACATGTTACGGCTTAATAGTACATTGAATCTCGTATTCTTTAATATCCATTAATACCGTAACATATAAGTCTATCGTTTTGTCATATGATGGAGACGTGGCGGTATTAGAAGTGAACTATTTTCATTTAAACTTGCATCGACTTGCTATACACGGTTCTCGGAGTCAGGAAGTCTTGACGCTTGCAATTTCTCTACAATTTACCAACAAGGGAACAATGTCAAATGCCACCTTTGATGAGGTGATTACAAGTTATTAATAACATATCGCAAATAGAACGTCATCTTATGGAACTGTTAATAACATGTAATTCAAATATCTCTCTAATTAAACATTAAATGGATATGCTCCTTTGAAAAGTTAGAATTACGATAAAATAGAAGAACGAATAGATTCCTGTATTACTCGATACCTACATTACCACCACTCGTTTCTGATCATCGAAGCTCATTATTGTCATTATAGATTGTGGACTTTCGGATTTCTTGTGAAGTGACATCATTTATTTACAACATTACGATCGTCTTACGACAAAACTTAAAACACCTAGATCTGATATCACTATTATAACTGATCTCCCATATATAAGAAAATTGTATAAAGTGAATAACTGAATTAACGAAAAAATATAAGTTATAACTTCATTTAAAGGCACAGAAAATCAATTTTAAATTCTGCCTATTATCATGAAATCTTATCATCGTTAGAATGTAATTTATGAAATTTTATAGCAGCACCTTGTGTCCTTAAATCTTTACTAAAACCTATGAATCAAATATAGATTTGGAGGTTATGGCATGCTCACTGTTTTTTGGCGACAATATTAAAATTGTCTTTGATAAAAATAAAAGAACATACTTTCCTATACGAAGTTGTAATAAAATATTGTATGTAACTGTTAAGGAAATGTTAAACTTTAAATGTTATATATATTTCATAGATATTTCTAAATTACATTTCTTTTTTAGTATTATATGTGAAAATGTTGAAAATACAAGTCATTATCGCAGCTGTTTTTTCATCTCAGCCTATTGCAGTCCACTGCTGAACGTAGGCCTCTCCAATAGATTTCCAGCGCAGCTGTTTTATTTCATAAATTATCTTTGTAACAGAAAGTAAATTTAGTTTGTCATTGAAGTAATTAATAACAAAAAAAATGTTTAAATACATATTAAATTGTGATTTTAGATATATTTCTCATTTTCCAAAACAAAGAGGCGTTGTAACAATTAATAACAGTATTAATTTGTGAATTTAGTATGAGCTAAACGAACAATGTAAAGCACAAATTGTAAAAATTATTCACTTTTACATCACAAAGTTTAAATCGCACGGTATGTATATTTAAGATGATGCCACAATCAATTTGAAATCCGCTAATGGGTTTAATCTAAACTTTGTAACGCTCAGAAGTCTTGACACGTCGCTTCAAAACCAGAAGGCTGCCGGGGTGATTCCATTAACCCAGCACGTTCACTTAATAAATATGGATAATGGGGGATGAAACCGCGGCTGGTTCTAATTTACACTGCTCCCCAGGTAAATACAAAAGAATCGTAACCATCGACATAATATTATTTATAATTATTTAATTACAATTAAACATCGCATAAATCAAACATCTATTTTTATTACAAGCAGCCTCAAACATCATTTTGAAAAATTATTATAATGAGTTAAATAATTTTCATACTGAACAGTCTGCTTCAATACAGAATGCTAGTTTGTTGAGAGATTTTTAGTCTTCTGGTTTCTTTGGGATTTTGGTAATAAAGAATATGAAACCATAAAATATATGACGTATTTTAAATAGGTATGAAGAACTTCAAGCGATTTTTTTTTTTAAATTTGTACCAAATATTAGCAGAGATAATGGGAATTAACATTAGTGTTAAAATATAAAGTTGTATAAGTTTTGGTCTTTTTACGAATTGATAGAACGTTCATTTAATAATAATCATGGTTCCTTTAAATAAAGAATATGTAAGTTATAACTGTATTGTTACTTTTTGTAACTGAAAATAATTACCGTTCGCAGAATATTTAATTAACATTGCTACCAAAAAGAAACATTTAAATCTAGCAAAGATCGAAGGAATGGCGCTTGAAAACTACGTCAGAGAAATTCCTTTTAGTGAACGAACTCTTTGCTTTATGTGTAATAGGATTAAGTCTCTCGATTTAAAAGAGCTAACCAGCTGCCCGTACTTGCATACATGTTGTGAGCGGCGACTGATGTGTTTTATTCTATTTTTATGAGCATTGTACTGTTTGTATAAAGAATTTACTTGAACGAATACGACGCCTAAACTCGATATACATTCAACTACAACTAATTTATAGATCCAATTTTAAGATTTTACAAAAATAAGCTAAACGGAAAATGTATATGCGAAACTTGAACGTTTAGCTTTTAGTTAGGTAAAGTTTGTCTAGTTAATCATGGCTTCCGAAGCAGGGACACGCTCGAGATAAATGTCACTTAAACGGCCATCCATCCCAAAGCAAACCGTGCGATACATTGCTTAACTTCCATGATCGCATAGATCCCTACTCCTCTAATAGCGCTTACGTTAGCGTAAGTTTAAAGTTGCATTGAAACCGATAAATATTGCATTCACGGCAAAGTAAATCAAAAATGTGCTATTTTAAAATGTTCTGTTCCTTTTAATAAACAGTTGTTTTAATTAAATGTTACCATTTTAAAACGTTTTTATTTTTATAGGAAACAGTTTAAATGATTTGCTTTTGACAG
>DWLS01007031.1:0-11089 GCA_018246255.1 Pachliopta kotzebuea | reverse complement strand
TAGCTGTGAACGAAACGAGGATACATGATCATACTTACGAAGGTTAAAAATGAATCGAATGCAGTTATTTAAAAGGCAGCAAAATATTTAAATAAAATAATTTGCTGAATAAAAAGTTTCCGCACAGGTAATACATTTGCTATATATTTCAGCAGCGGAAAGTAGAAAGATCATTTTTAGGACCGACATTTGTATACGCTCTTATTTAATTAGATGTGTCTTGGCATTTATATTAATATTGCATATTAATTCATCTTTTTCTATATTTTTCATAGCAACCTTAATGACACACTGAATGAGCGAAAAACTTGCCGAAGAACTTTAAAACCTAGGAACTTTATCATCATAAACAGCCTGCTTAAGTCGACTGGTGAATATAAGACTCCTAAGGGATCAAAGACAATTAAAGGTCAGGCGATTCGCGGCGAGCCAATGCTTTCCGCACATATATCAGTTAAGGTCCGATACTTATACGGTGGAGGAAAGGGGGAGTGGTTAGGGGGAGAAGGTGGGACACCTCGACACCTTCGCCTCTGCAACGGAACTATTCAGTTAAGTACTCCGTTCCTGGTGGCGGAGGAGGCGGACGACGTCCACTTGCAAACACATAAGTATTTCCATTTACTGTGAACTTATACCGCAAACGGCGTTTTGTATAATATATACACTAGCGGTCACTATACGAGGTTAAAGAATCTTTATTTCTCATAAGAATTCAACAATTCACTTAAGCGAGAAAACAATAAATATTAAGACAAAACAACGTTGCGAGCGTACAAAGTTATTATGTGATGTAATACAATAATCAGAAAGCAATAATAAACACTTATACATAACGACATAATTAATGCAAATATCGGAGAAAGAAATGTGGACGGCAGTGGTCAAAGTAAGGGCGGGGTGTGTATGGTGGGTAATACTCACATCTTTTTTGTTTAGGTATTTGTAAATAAATAATAAGTAAATAATTCTTTATTTCAAACGCAAGGTCCATATTAAGTTAGTAAAAGTTAGTAACAGCATACAGCTTATTTATTAAGTTAGTTATGTTAGTTACAAAATTCTAAAACTTATCTTACATCAACAAACATCCCTCACGACTTCCCTGTAAGAAGTTTCCCCCAATGGTTTTTAAGAGGGCAATCAGGTCCAGCAGTTATCATCATCATGATGCTGTTGGTACTACTTCGAAGACGTAAAGAGATCAGTATCATTGTAAATTGATTTTATTCCAGTGAATAGTATTATTGGTAATAAAAGGTGAGAAGTCGAATCACAAAACCACCACACCGCCTGCGGTGCGGATGCCGCGATGCTCTTCACTCTGTCCTCTATTGGCTGGACTGTTCGCTTCGTGCGTCTCACTATAACATTACCAGACAGTGTAGTAGGTAATTAATGTAATTCCATTACAACTGATAACTATATAAGTGTATTTGCTGTAATGCGATGACATGGTTCCGTCCGCGCTCTTTACACGTGAGACTTGCGTGAGCGCAGTGTGACGACTCCCACCTCCCTCTCCCCAGTACTCGCGGCCGCCGCTAACCAATCAATTTTTCAATTGACGGTCTCGTTACGGCTGCATTGGTGCAGCGGTGGGTGGGGGGTGGTGGTGGGGTCGGGCCGGTCTGGCCAATTGTCGGCGGGCGCTTAATTGAGGTCGGCCGTTAAGTGTTAATTATTAAACAATCAACGCGGCCAATGGCTGCCGGCGGCGGCGTGCGATTGGCCGCGGGGCTGTTAGCGATGTAACATGGCCGCACAGCGCCGCACAGCACGACACAGCACGGCACAGCTCAGCGTGCACCCGGTTGTAGCTGTGGCATTGTTTTCGTAGCTCCGCGGGCAGTCGGTATGGCGACGCAATCGATCGACACGCGGCGCGGCACATTGATTACAAATAATGAATAGTTGGCGATACACCGACACAGCGGCGGAGGACATTACATTTATAGTCATTTAGTGGTGTCATTAGTGGTGTGAAGTATAGTGACCACCGGGGGAGTGTCCGGACAGTGGGCGCGGCAGAAGGCTGTGACCAGTGTACAACTGTTGACAGCTACAGCTCAGTGATGCAGCTTCATCACCTGGGGTAAGAGCTGCACTTGTATACGTCGGAGACATCGTAGAGTGATCACAGGAAGATTAAGAATTAGTAACACGGTGACGTTGCTGTCCTCTGTCACCTGCTGCACAAAACTCTATCACTTTCTTAGAC
Organism: Pachliopta kotzebuea; assembly: GCA_018246255.1. Taxonomy (NCBI): domain Eukaryota; kingdom Metazoa; phylum Arthropoda; class Insecta; order Lepidoptera; family Papilionidae; genus Pachliopta; species Pachliopta kotzebuea. The sequence goes on along the minus strand of DWLS01007031.1, from coordinate 8,868 downwards.
CATCCATCGAATATACTTCTCCTTCTCGCCCCCCTTTCTCTAAATCTCCACCACCCTTCTCCTTGTACTCCAACTTAATAGGTGATGAATTAATTAAGAAAAAAATACTGCTTTCTTTCATACGTATATCTTTTTTATCAGCTCTATATTGCTATGTGCAGTGTATCGTTGGGGACTGTCTGTTTACCGGCGGGAGGACGGTAGGGAAAAGAGTTTACTGTTTAGTGGAGACACGCTGGATTGGTTACTTCTGCAATATACCTGAGCTTACTGCCTTTTTGCAAACTAGATTAATTACATTTAACGTTTTATGTATACATATAACGCTCGTCTGTATTGCTCGTCCTTATCAGCTTGTGTCCAGCTATGCGCGCCAGGTGCATAACATTATGACGCACGAAACACTTCATTTTCGTTAGGAGGCGTACATATTTGCCCGACAAAGCTAATCACCTACTTCCACGTGTCCCCTGTGTGTTCGTCGAGACTGTCGTGTCCGTCACAATCTGCGCTGAATAGTAGTGAAGACCTTCTCATATATTTCGGCGAAGGAATTACTTCGTTAATCAAATTATATACTTTATTCCCGGTAGAGTACGCTTTCTATTAATAATTTGACTGCAACGTGCAATATAACAGCGAAATGCAGTCGCAGACGATTTGTTTCATCTTATCAATGCTATCAGTGTTGTGGTTTTCTTCACATGGATGGTGTGGATGGTCCGTCGCCAAGTGATGTCACTGCAACCCTGCGGCGCGACGTCTCCTTTGCAGAGGATTTCTTGTTTATTCCCCGTCTGGTCAATGCCGTGATCACTCGCTATTCTGTGCAAACAATGACTAAGCTAAGCGTACATTTGTTTATCAAATACCTCATGCCATGTACCAGCACCGCACCCGCCTGATGCAGATATCCTTTACTTCATTGGTCACTTACCAAAATAAATTGTATCATGTGTTTAGAGAAACAAAACTATTTAAATTTCTATTTGTTTGTGATGAAAATACATTTATATAAGTTGCTACATTCAATAGTCAATACTGTAATTGAATGAATGAGTATTGCGAGGCATCCGCTGCACGAGTGAGTGCATAAACAGGAGGACCAAACTGAACTACGATCAAGTATAAATAGCACAGAACTCGTACTAAACGAGCAGCAGCGCAGCCACTTAAAGAAAAATCCCCCTGCGGATAGTTAGACTCCTAGGAGCAGAGCAACACTAGGTTAGGTTTAGGTTAATAGACCGTGGGCTGTGTGGTCCACGGGCTACGAGTCAGCACTATCATCATCAGAGAATATAGGCGCAGCTATAAAAGCAGTTTAACACCAAAGCTATATATACTGAGTTTATAACAGGACAACACAGCAGGATACACAGAATTTCATTAACCATAAAATTAAACTGGATGTGATCGTCATCAGAATTAACACAGAAAGAAATGAAATTATTTTCGGCACGCGACATAGTAACATATACAAATTGAAATAAACAGAACCACCGAAACAGCGTCCAGGTCAACTACATACTGGTGATTTTCAGCTGTTGCCAGTGATAGAAAGCATATATAATTATTTAGTGAGCAATAATATTTACTTGGACTTATCAACTAACTTAAAATCGAGTAAACAAATAACAAAGTTAATATAAATACAGTATAAACATAATTTAATACAATGAGTACAGGAAATTAGAAACGTAAAAAGAACAAGAATGACAAATATTACAATGCGAGAAACTATGGCAGAACAAATGAAAGATATAGACATATGTGAACTAAAAATTACTAAAGATCAATATTGTGAAGCGGAAAACAGATTTAATGCGTACATGATTTAATGGAAGCGATCATTTTGACATTTATCTTAACGACGACTGTGACGATGACCATCTTCCGCCAAAAGATATTGTTTTTGGAAGACATCGAGAATGTTTCCTTGACAAGGATAAAGTATTATTATAAAGAACGAGTAATATTAAGATATATAAAGAAATATACTTATGTGCTTCTACAAAATATGGATACTATGTTAATTAATTGAATATCACTTAATTATAATTAATCGTGATAACCTAGTGGTTTAAACGCCTTTCTACCACTCCGAAGTAGCCGGGTTCGAGTACAATGAATTTTTCAATTTTTGTGCAGTTAGTAGGATACCAACTAATATCACGTACTCTGACGGTGAAGGAGAACATCGTGATGAACCCTACATATCTATGTGATGATCATTCATCGGACTGCTATGTGGAATGGAGAAGGCAATGACAACACCACTACATTATAACTGACGAGGAAGTCGTCGTGTGGAAATATGACTTAGAAGAAGATGTATTTTAAATGTTCCCTTTCTTCTTTTTGATAATTCAAAATGTTTATTCGTTTTGTTATTCTTTGTAACTATGGATCTGTGGTCTGGAAATAAAGCTTTTTGTCCATTATATTTCGTTTGGTCAGGAACATCCGTTTCAGCTGACCTGCAAACATCTTTACGAATCGCAACGTATACGGAACCCCGTGGGAAGTCACCTCGCTCTCATCACGCGACCATTTCACAGTTGCAATGCTTCCACATCGTCCATCTCCAGCCCGAGGAGTTGTCGCCGCGCACCACGAATATTGTAGTTCTACGGCTACTTTACACACTTGAACTATACAAAGTATGAGATCTCGTGAAACACGCTCCTCAGAGTCTGCAAAGATGTGAACGCTGGTCCTGTCCAAGCAGCGGGACAGACGCGGAGACGCAATTTCCGTATAATAATACCTGATCTCTGACATTAACTTAGTAGAGTATAGTTTTAAGTTGATAATAACATTAACAACACGATCCTTGTTGAGAGAGAGAGGATTAGAAAAGAAAATTTTATTTAATCTCTTGTCAAATTTGAGTAATCCTTAGGGTCGTGGATCAGGCGGCGAGCGACAAATGTAACCCTGTCTCCTCGTGTGGTCGTATCGTCTGGATGATTTCTGCGGCCGACAACTGTTATAGAATTAAATGATGAAAGTTACAACAGCTAGCGTCACCGGCATCTTTACCTATGCGGTTAAGAAACGAGAACCAAAGTTGAGATACAAAAAGGACAGAACAGCGTCGTGTTGCCACTTCGCGTTTATTCCACGCTACACATTAAGGGGCTGAAATGAACGATGATGTTGAAAAGTAGTGCGGAAATAAATCGCAACACAAACGAGGAGGCAGTACAGTTTAAAAAAGAATAAATGTGCGCGTTCACAATGTACGGGGCCCATTAAAATGTGAAGAGAGAGGAACTGCCGCCCGCCGCGAGCAGCGCAATGTGAGGCGCGAGCGCTCCGCCGGCGGCGCTGCGGGGGGCGGGGAGCGGGGAGCGGGGGGGGGGGGCGCTGCCTGCTGATGGTGTCACCACGGTGCGACCGTTCGACCATTCCTTTCTCTTTGCTCACCATCGTCCAGCAACTACCCCGGATGCTCACTCGCCGAAATAGAAGCGAAATATATTTGAGCCGGCCGTCGCTGGTGACGTGAGGACATGAGGCACGACTACACTGAACATGTTATATGTGAGGGCATGGTGATGTGTAAATGTACTGATCAACGCTACATTGAGATGTTAGGGGCAGACGTTCTGTGAGCGTCCCCCCGCGCTCGGTTCCCGACCTGGTTGTATATGAGTATTAGTATGTGCAGCCTGATGTCGAAACGGTGACCGCCTCGCCCGCACCGCGTCAGCAGAGCACAGCGGGCTAAGGCGAAGTGTACGCAGCTACCTCACCCCCGCTCTCACCCCCCGCCCCTCGCGTTACGGAGCCGCCGCAAAATGCCTATAACTAAGTTTCCTCCACGCCGCACCTTGCATGGAGGTGCAGCGACGCGCAATTATGCACCCCCGGGGCAGACGGAGGCGGAGGAGCGCGCGGGGTGCGGCGGGTGAGGCCCTGCCCTGGCCCCTCCCCCGCCGCCCCTCCGCACAGCGATACTCAATAAAGGAGTAGTGTTGCGCGCTGCTGCTGCGGGGGGTGGGGTGGGTGGCGGGGAGGGGGGGGAGCAGGGCTGACACAACACGCGTGTGTAAATACACAAGTTGAATCAGTAGACAATTTGATACAGACAAATTTCTTACTAATATACTTTGGTTGTAAGCATACGTTCAGTGAGTAGTGGGGATTGCGAGAGGGGTTGGGGGGGTTGCAACAAATACAACTTTTACAGAAACTATTGAGTATTTGTTATTAAATTGTTTACATATCATAAAAGTCATATTAAAAATTAGAGTTTTTGTTGGTTTATCAGATGAAATATGGCGCGTCACATGGCCTGGTCAACTACCAGGCGTCACCTACTCCTTAGTGGCGTGAGCTGACTGATAGCGAGTGCATCCGTAAACTAAGTTCTACTGCTGGGTACCGGTCGCTTAATTCACCAATCTGGCGGGCGAGTTTGTTATCCTAATAAATTGACCACGCATGCAAATGCACCACGCGACGCACTCTAGTTTATACTGACACCACCATACCTCCCTCACCCCCGCCCACCCCCGGCACGGAAATGAACTTCATTAAATAGGATGCAAATTGTGTGAACCCTAGTTACGTGGATGATCTAGATCAGAAGCAGGCGGGCTATTAAATCAACGAGAGCGCTCTCCTCTCCCCCGCCTCCCCGCCCGCACCCCCTAGCGACCCCTCGCACCCCCCTCCCGCTATCAATCAGCGGTCGCGGCGCGCGACTCGTGTGATGTCATTACTGCAACAACACCTCGCTCCACTTAATGATACTATTTCCTCTTTCTACCACTTGCCATGGCCCGTTTGATTCCTGCAGCTCACCGTGCGGCTCGCAGCGAGTGGTCATTAGTGCGGGAGATCACGATGATATTATTTAAAATTATATATATACATATACAGGTGTACACTGCACTACATGTACACTGCAACAAGTACTGACGATGATTGCTCCAGCACCAGTTCAGCTGCATTACTTACAGTACAACGCACCACACTATATAGTGGTCAACGGCGTAGACGCAGTTTCCTCCACCGGGAGATCGTGTTCTTCTTCGTATCTCTTTATCACTGAAGGTACGCGATCACCTCGAGTCTTTAACTCGTGGGGAACATTGACGTGGCCGCTTTATAAAGCTCCATAAGAGCCAATTAAATAGCAAAAGGAGAGAGGGACGTTTGGAATATCTCTGTTCGTACAAATCAGAAATGAGGAGACCCGCAGAACAACTAAGGCTCTAAGGATCGTTAGACTTGAGTGACAATGATCAGGACATATCGGTCAAACGACTGTAGGTCGATGGGGTAGTAAGGTCCTGGAGTGGCGACAGTAGACCTCCAAAAGGATGAGCGATCCGGTGAAAGTCCAGGAAAACTGTTGGATGTGGACAGCGCGGGACTGATTAGAATGAAGATATTTGGAAAAGGCCTATGGCCAGTAGTTTACATCTATCAGTTGATGATGATGCGGTCAACTGCACTTGTATTGTTTTTTTAATGCTTACAGCTACGCGGTTTGATACATGTACGAAGTATCGTACAGTTTTAGTTTACGTTTCAAACATTTATTCATTTGTTCATCATCAATAAATTAGTGCTAACAAATCACTCGGAGGGTTCGGTTGTTGTTTTAATTTCCGTTCCCGTATACCTATCAATTATCATTTATCTATCTATGAACTCTTTATATCTAAAAGTGTAGTGTGAAATCATCATCACACTTTACACATGTGTTAAAGTACGTGATATTAGTTAGTGTAGTACTAACTGCATATAAATAGAGAACAATTGTTTGTAATGATCATGTTTCTAAGTATTACTAATAGATATACATTTATACCAATCTCTCATGCTCGTCGCGAACCTGATAACTGGTTTAGTTTTTAAGTTGTCGAAGTGAACAGCTTCGGTTTGCGGGGGGCGGGAGCATTGCTTAGCGGAAGTTCGCAGCTTTTGACATTACATCTGAAAATTGTTTGATGGTAAAACGAAACCCGAAAAGGGTTCAGCCGGTGCTGGCGCCGTGTGTTCTGCTCAGCCTTCCCCTCTACCCCCCAACCCCAGTCTGCCCTCTCCCCCCTCTCCATCCCCCTGTCGCCTGTCGCGCTTTGTGCTCAATCATGGTGTTCATTTCTTACTTTTCTTTGTGAATATCGCTCATCACGCGCTGAGAACTGAACAAGATAACTGCACAATAGTCGTGTTGGATGATTGTGTGTGTGTGCTCTGCACACACCCCCCCCACCCCTCCCGCACCCCCTCGCACCGTCAGTGCCGCTACACACTAGAGACATTGTAAACAAAGAGCCTCGCACCGCTGATTAGTATCGAGTGTCACTTATTGCCGAGTAGCGAGTGTACCGGCTGCGGCGTCACCCGAGCACTTCTAGCGACACTCACTCACTCATTCACCCAATCACTCACTCAGCTTTTCGCTGTTACTGTTTATTGTTTAAGCTGCTGCAGTGCGAGCTTAATCTAACCCTTCCCCTAATAACAGGATAGCTGATCAAATGTACGCGGACCGACTCCGGCTGCATGCAGACAGGCTGTTGTGTGCACAGAGACAGAGGAAGCAGGATAACATACTGTATCAACACAAACTAAACTACAGTCTTAACATATACATGCAATTAGTATATAAACGTAAGCAACAAGAGAAGATAATGATGTATTAAGTAACTGCACCCGCGCATCAGCGCAGCGGCTACGAGCTTCAGCGACCGTCGCTTGTGAAGTAAAGGTGTCAGCGAAGGTCACACCAGCACCAGTAATTAATATATAATATAAAACATGTGCATATACGTTGGGTATATAACATAGTGCGGGATGACAAGAAATTGATACAAATGTGACATATTTTCCGCTTCTCTATTGTATGTGTACAATCTGAAAGTGTATCCTTTATCCTTGAAAGAGATATAATATAAACAGTTTTTCAAAAGCTGCCGACAGCTTGACGGGATCTGATGGCCAGCGATGTGTTGCTCCAGCAGCTTGGGGCGGCGCTGGGCAGCCGCTCAACGCTGCTGCTCCAATTGTGGTATCACCGGTGAGTTATTAACGGCACTGCACTGCTTCCTGAGGAGTTCTCGTCTCCAATTTATTTTTCAGTAATAATTATATTGATAGAATACTAACAACATAGGGAATGCGCGCGCGCGATCATTCTGTTCCGATATCGGTAAGATACCACCAATCTTTGCCTCATTTCATGGTTGAGGATATTCTTGATTCAGTGTATAACCTTTCGCGTGCAGAAATATTTACTTATTAACTAATGAAAGACATACATTTTTATTTATTTATTATTACGAGGTATAAACAGAGGCAATGTTGTTGCACATTCAATCACATTGTGACGGATTCCTCTGTTGCAGGAGACCGCAGCGCGAAAATACAACTGTTTACTTCAACAGCTGATAGACGCCCACTGCTGGACATAGTAGGCTTCTCTAATAATATGGAGATTTGGACCGTCTCCCATCACGTTGGTCCAAATTGAATCGTTGATTAGCAGCGCAATGGACATGTGCTGTTCGCTTAGGTCCCGCGATTTGTATGGAAATAACTACACCACCAAAACATTCAAATGTTTATACAAACATACAGAAACTGCAGACAGAAATTTTGAACGAAACGAAAAAAAGAGTTGAACAACTTGCACCTATGCTTGTACAAAAATGAGGCGTGAGTCTTCAAGGAAACAGTGAATAGACTGTTACTAAGTTAACGCGCTTTACCACCACAGACCACATCACCACAACACCAGAACACCAGACGGGATCGTGAACTAGAATTGATATCAATGAATTAAAAAAGGAACATGTGGAATATAATACATATACAAAGATATATGAAGTAGTGAAGCGATGGCTCATACAGCACGCCCAGTATAGTGTATACAATCATGTCGCAATAGGAAGAGCGTTGTGTGGAGCAGCTCGAGTGTCTGTGCGAAGCTATACGGAGCTGATCTACGCTTGGTCTATTATATATTAAAATATTGTTAAGTTGGTGTGCGTTTGCACAGCGACCAGTACTGCACTAGGAGTCTGTTGTCGGAGAGCGTCTGGGCAGGTGCCGCCGGTACTGCAGCTGTGTAACGAGATACTATATCTCAAGGCGATGAAGGGTAGTGCTGTGTATATCATCTTGACCAGCGGCATGTTATGGGCAAGCGTATCACTTACCGTCATAAACATCTTACTCATCCTGTCATCTTGATGAATAAAAAAAGTATAGTGCGTCAGTGCGGATGCGGTCTAAAGGAATTTTTTTCGATATATACACGTAATAATTTGACATTTTCATTGTCTTTAGGGTATAATAAGACCAGCCTGGGGGATGGAGGGAGGGGTGCGCAACGGCAGAACTGTTCAGAATTGCAGGTTGCTGCTACAACCCGGTGCAGTCAGTGCGAGATGATGACGCTACCGGTGCGAGCTTAATGTATAACAAGCACGCCGCCGTCTACTCTCACTTCTCCAGTTTTCTGCAGCACTTTCTATGCTACAACAGTTCCTGTTGAATGTGTTACTAATGTGATCTGAACGTTAAAAAATATTGTGAGAATAGTATAAACTTTTGTACGGAACTCTTGAATGTTTCAGTACAGTAATATTTACGTACGTTTCCGGTGACAAGTGATAAGTGTTGCGGTGCTACGAACCGACAGCCAACGTCACAGAACTGTAGAAGGTAAGCGTAGGCTGGTTGTATGCGAAACATATTTTTAGTCGCTCACTGCAAATATAAAACGCATGTCCTGGGGGGGGGGGGGGGGGGGGGGGGGGGGGGGGGGGGGGGGGGGGGCGGCGCCGGGGCCGGCCGGGGGGGGGGGGTGGGGGGGGGGGGGGGGGGGGGGAGGGGGGGGGG
>DWLS01007030.1:0-11090 GCA_018246255.1 Pachliopta kotzebuea | reverse complement strand
AGAGAGGCCGCGTAAGCTGATTGACCTAAGAAAGTGACTTTTGTGAAATTATTATGGTTTTTCTATAGATTTAACAAAAATTATTTATTTGGACATAAAACCAACATTTCGGCAATACTTTGAATAAAGCATATTTGATTTATGAAATTCTGAAATCTCCGAATAAATAATTTTTCACATACCTGAAGTTTCTACAATTTTTAATTCTCAATATTCCTTCTAAATAAAAAAAGAAAAAATGATACACACATAAGACGGTTTTTTTTTCGTTTAGTTCATTCTTATTGCAACTAGGGGGCGCTGAGAACTGTTTAAAAAATTAACATTGAGTGTCCAAGTCTGAAAACGGATGGTCTGTGGGCCAGAGCCTTGCTCATGCCTGTTAAAGTCCGGTTCAGATTAGTATTCTGATTTTTTTTTTTTTCGGGTGATGTCGATGCTTTCGGCCACCATTATGGCCGTGAAAGCTTCATCGGACCCTGCGCTCGCGGATCCGGACTCCGAACTATTCTGACGTCATGTTCTTAACAGTTACAATATCACTATCTTTGGCGGGATTTTTCGTGTAACTGTCATAGCGTTGACATTCAATAGTTATTTGAAACGAACTCTACCATTTTGTACTAGATGGCAAAAGACCGCACAAGAACCTGGCGGACGCCGGAGGTTCCCAACCTATGGTCTATGGAAAGGAAAACCTGCTGCCAATAATCATCATCATTTCATGATAGTAGTTTTACTAAACATAGATGCCGTGAACAATAACATTAATAATATATGAATATATAATATAATAAACCGCCGTCAGCTGTCGTGTACCTAAACCTAGGATCCAGTCACCACCAGCAATTGTGAACAGTGCACATCAGCAGGTGCACAAACACTTAAGTGAATATTATATATTTACACAGTAAATATACAATATATAATATTCACTTATATATTGTATATTTACACAGTACTGTTTGATTGTTGAAATAAGAGCTGCAGTGATACTTAGACGGTCTCCGGTAGACCTACCACCAGTAAACGTATAGTATACCATTTTTTGTTATTAGTTAAGAGTCAATGCTTGACCACGATCCCACCTGTTGTTAAGTAATGATCTAGTCTATGGTGATAAAGCGCATTAACTTAGCAAATGCCTATTCACTCTTGAAGACACCCACATCGTATTTAGACGGATAAACTGACGCCGGCGAGTTGTTAAAGTCTTTTGCTGTTTTTATTAAAAACGAGGAGTCAAACTTCTTAGTGCGTAAACTGGGGATGTTTACAACATAAGGATGGAGTCTCGCCGTGCGTCTGGTCATCCGATAGTGGAAAGGGGATGGATGAATTGCGTCATGTAATTCCCCGAAATGAATCCTATAATACATCGTGAGACTAGCCACTCGGCACCTGTTATCAAGACTCTCCAATCTAGCAAACACAAGTTCTTGATCACCAATTAGCCTCTTGGTCCGCCTCTCCACCGAATCTATTGCTGCAAGATGAATTTTCGCAGCATCTGCCCAGATATGGCAGCAATACTCCGCACTCGACCGGACCTGTGCTTTATATAGGGTCAAAAGCTGTGCTTCAGTGAAGTATTGCCGTACTTTAGCAAGGACCCCCAGTTTCCTTGCTACCTTTGCTTTGGACTCAATGAATTGTCTATAGTTGAGGTCCGTCGAAATTTCGCCCACCCCTCGCCCCCCGCCACCCCTCCGCCGGAGTAGTTTTGATTGTTAATAAATATGAATGGCGATTGACAGTAAACAAAGTTTAAACGATCGTCATCGCATCAGTATCACTGCACACAAATTAAATCAGCGAGGGTCATCCCCCCCTAGGCAGTGGGTTCCGCAGCGAGGGGACCCGTAATTTCATTATTTAGGGTCCCGCGACGCTCGGCCGGCGTTACAGCATCCTTTGATAAAACGAAGCGATTCCGCTCCATTAACCCCGAGTTTTGCAAACAGCGGGACACCTCTCCCCGCTCACAACCCCTTACACCCCCGCGCTCATCGGTTAACCTCGTTAACTGTCCGTCATTACCGCACATAATCAAATTTAAACTTAATCCGGTTCAGTGAGATCAATTTATTTAAGTGTGAACACGAGCGCAGGCGCCGGCTTTTAGAAATTGCAATCGGGGCCGCGGAGCTGCAAGGTTGCAGGGTTGCAGCCAATGTTTTCCTACTGAATGTTGCGCCCTCTAATTTAAATTACATTTTAACCTCCGACACAAAATAGAGGCGTTGTATATTAATGTACACCTCCGCGTGCAGCCGCCGGCCGGGCCCCCGCCACATTTGTAAATTTAGTTACTTACATTTTTTTCCAGATAACCACGAAAACATTTTAAAACATTAGTTCAATGTTGAAATAAAGTTAACTATTTTTATAATTTCTACAACAAGCTGTTCGTTCTAATAATCTTCAGTCAGTGAACGGACTATATTTTAAGCAGGACGGCATTGCTTTCATAAGAAAAGTTAATTAGTTTATAAACTCCGGTTCAGGGAATATCGCTTTAAAATAACACCACCAGCGACGAAGGCGAGCACCGATCAGCAGAACCAAGTATCCGGATGTATGAAGCAGCTCGACAGGGGCACGGACCAGCATCGGGAAGATCATAAAATTCAATGCTTAATACTTAAACTATTCAGACAAAAAAACTAATTGATTCATATGTTATATTCGAAACCATGATTATATTGTAAAACACGTTTATATAATAATAACCTCTACTTTATCTATCCAGATGTATGAAAGCAAATTATCTGATAGTGTGCTCTGCGGCATAACAACCAGGAGCAGCCGCAGGAGGAGACGCTGCAAGGAGCAACCCTCACAGCATACATCTGCATGGAGCTTATGGCAGAGAGACGTGAGAATATTTTTAGCAACAAATATATACGTAAACTGTAGCATTTTCTTTATTTTGGCACAAACAATCATTATACATTAATCTTACGTTAAGTATAAGAAAGAATAACAAGAGGACAAGTAGTGACCAACAGTAATTAAGATAACACAAACAATAGAAACTAACACAACACAAAAATAAAAAAAGAACAAACACGCATTAAAGAAAAAATAATTATTAGTATAAAAATATTCATACTACTACATAAAATAAATAATAATTAGGATAAATATCCAGATTGACACAATAATATGGAGATTTTAATTTTGAAAGCATTCAAAGAGTTGTCGAAAAGATCAAGGTCATAGAAATGTTGAACTTATTGACAGATCGAGTAAAGAAGTTATTAATGGTGTAGTTTCAGAGTAGTATTAGAGGAGAGAGCGGACATTGGAGACAAAGTTTATTTTGGACAACGAAACTGGCATATCAATTTTATTATTAATTAATTTGTATAATGTATACACATCAAAAAGTACGCGGCGATCTTTTAAAGAAGTTATACGATATTTTATAAGCAGGTCTTCGTATAAGGTGTGTGAATGTTGACAACGATAATTAAGTATTTTCAAAATCGAACTTATGTATATATTCAATACGATTAATTTGATATTTATAAGAAGGTCTCCATACTACGTTAGCGAAATCTAGAATAGATCGAACATAACAATAGTACAAAATTTTAAGCACTTCAATTTTTTGGAAGGGTTGTGTGATTTTTGCAATAAACCTAAACTCTTGAATGTCTTTTTTACTATATTTTCTACGTGGGGATTAGATGAAAGTTTATTATACACAAGAATACCGGAATCTCGAACAGTATTAACTCTTTTTTCGTTTATGTTATTTATATTGTAGAGGTATAATATAGGACTGGTTTTACGTGTATAAGTCATTATATAACATTTGTCAGCATTTAAAAATAGATGATTACACAATCTTCAGGTTTGTTTGTAACTCTAAATAATTTAGACCCTTCAGCATAAACTAAATGTTTTGTGTCACCTAAAGCATTGCTAACATCATTGACGTATTATTGTAAATAGGACAGGGCCCAGATGGGATCCCTGTGATGTTCCGGATGGTACAGGAAGATAGGTAGAACAATAATCTTTAAAACAGACCGCCTGGGTTCGGTTACTCTTACAGGACTCTATCCATCTAAGTAGATTTCCATGTATACCGATTTCTTTCAGTTTCGCAATTAGCAAATCTTGATTAATTTAATAGAAGACCTTAGAAAAGTCAGAACAACATTCACCTGCCCATTAGAGTCCACAGCCTTTAAAATTGGTAAAAGTCGTCATTTAATTCGATGGTTCGGGAATTAATAAATTCATGATGGTTCATCGAGACGTGATATCGAAGGTAACACGATAATTGAGACGTCACAATTTTTTCTAATAACTTACCGAAAATGCTTAACTTGGATATCGATCTATAATTTTTAGGAATAGCGGTTACAAATGCTTTTTTCCAAACGGCTTTTTTTTGTGAATATTTGTGATTATTGTTGTATTATGAGTGCTCCCCGCCAACCTGCATTGGGCTAGCGTGGTCGCAGACTACCCAAATTCTTCCACTACTAGGAGAGACCCATGTCCAGCACTAGACATCTATCTGATGATGACTACGTGTGGAGAGTAAACAATCAAACATTACTGAGTAAAGAACTTTATCGACGGCGCGCAGTAAGGCTTTGCTGCGATCGATACTACTATTAAAAATCATAACTAATCGCTCCAACTTATAACATACAGTATGACACCGATTAACGCGCAGTATAAGCATACTTTCAAAATAGAGCGTAATATGAAAATGTATTAAACGAGCTCATCGTGTAAATAATAGAGTTAGGGGGAGATGAGTTCGACGATACTAACGTTAACTTTATTAATTACGTTTTTATGGAATCAAAACAAACATTTTTTTCTTACATATATACAAACATAATAAATTGTTATATTCGTATAAATAAAAATAAATAAAATTCTTATTCAGTATGTTTATCTCATATCATTCAGTCTTTTCAGTGTTTTCAATTTTCTGTTCTTTTGTGTAAAACGTATCCGATGTGTTATTTTCATTTTTGCGCTCTGTAAGAAGTTATTCTTAAATATATAACACATCCACAACATTACATAACATCACATACATATCTTTATTATTTATTTCTATCTTTCTTTACACAACACTCCGCTTGCTTCTAAACTACAGTCAAAATAGAATCATCTTCAATAAATTGATCCATAATTTTTGATTTTTTTTCCATCAATTCAAAAGGTTTACGTTGCACCTTCACCTGCACCTTATCAAATCACTTGGTTTTGGTTTTTAATAAAAGACTATCTTATCGTTAATTTATATAACATATTGTTTCTCTTTATATATATAGCAATGTATAATATAATATATATTAAAAACAATGATTGGATGTGACTTATAACTTAAGCGCTATAGTCGCCTACAAGCTTGCCTAGTGTGGGGCCATAAGGAAAACAAATTAATGTATGTTTCTATTGTAATAAATAAATAAATTTTGGTGTTTTTTAATTATCACCTGTGATGAACTTACTAACACTCGTACAGCACCTCCACTCGTACACCACCGGTATACCGAGCAGGCCTGCTGCGTTAGAGAGGAATACCACTATTCAAATAAAAGAGAATTAAATCGTAACAGCGTTAAGCGGAGCCCGGCTATATTTTTGTTTAGCTAACGTTCGCCGCAGTCGCAGTCAATAGTTAAAGTAATTCATAGCAATGGGCAAAGTTTGTCGAAACATTTTTTGCATCGTAATTGCTTGGAGACTGTAGCACGTTGAGCAGGTAACAGCGGTACGAATTAAAAACAATAAATTGTCACCATCACACCCACCTGCACCCCGCACCCTCAACCCCGTGGAGCCGTTGGCAGGTTCACGATTAAAAAACTTCATCCCTGTTTATTATTTATCGGTCGCACTCAGCGCCCCGCCGCGGAACCGAACAAACTCCTCTAGCACTGATGCTGCAATATGCTGCTGCGCTGTTCTGCTTCGCTACGCTTTGCTGATCCTCTGCGCTGTGCTGTACAATGCTGTGGTCGCTCTCCTGCAGCCCTCGTTCACCGCTCACTCTTAAGTTCTGTTTATTGCAATACGTAATGTACTAACGTGTGTTGGCGAGGAGCCGTCGGTCGTTGATGAAGTACCCGCTGTGGCCCAAACTGTGAGGTCAAACTCCCCGCCCCCCTCCCCTTCCCGCCGAGGGCTCGCTAACGAGTCCTGCAGTCGTTTGTGCGTCCGCTGCTAATCGTACAATATTTCGTCTGGACCCTAATCCGCTAATTAACAGACCCGCAAAGACGGAGTTTGGGAAGTTGGACACAACACACATAAAGTAGGGGGCCCCGGCCGCAGAGCAGGCACCCCCTCACCCCTCAGCCCGCACCCCATTATGCGTGAAGAAACAACTTTACTGCTAACAGTTTATTTTTATCAGTATCTATCTAAATAGGTAGCACAGCAGCAACGTGCGATGGATGCTGTGTTCCATCTTAAAGACTGGAGTGTAACCGAAGAGGGTGCACGAGTACGAGCCCTCCAGCTCGTGCCACGGCTTCATTGTTTAAAACACTTACCTGGCGCCGGCAAGAGCTGCAGGAGGTGCAGCCAGGGCCTGGCCTCTGCACCTCTGCATCAACGGAACGTGGCAGGACGGCTGTGAATTCTTTGCGCTCCTCTCTGTTCTATCACTTATTAATTACCTAACTAGTCCCTTCCTCGCCGCTAGTATAAACTACTTCGTTAGGTTAGATTGTATATATACAAACATACCAACAAACATTTATCCATATATAATATCACGTACACGTTGTACTAGTTGTATATTAATGACTGATCTCGCTGACGTATACTCTAGTTGTGATGAATAACTATATATTACATAGATGGGGAACCTGCAGCCTCCGCGAGATTCTTGTGCGGTCCCTTTGCCATCTAGTACAAAATGGTAGAGTTCGTTTCAAACAACTATTGAATAATACATCAACGCTATGACAGTTGCACGAAAAATCCCACCAAAGTCAGTGATATTGTAACATGACGTCAGAATACTGGTCTGAATGGAGTTAATTGATTTAGGGGAAGATAGTATCATCAAATCCTTTTTTAACGTTAAAAAGGATCCCGTAGAAATCTGGTAAAATGCTGTTGAATATCCACGCCTTTAAAACATGCTCGCCGTTTACTTTCCTGCTTCGGAAGTATCTACAGTTGCGAGACAACATTTTCTCTCATATCATGAAATAAGAACAAATTTAAGAACGCAAATTACAGATGCACATTTAGATGATCAATTAAAACTGTGTGTTACGAAGATTGATACAAATATATAATTGCTGTCAAACAAACAACAAAGCCAAACGACGTCACTAATTTAGTGAATAAAAAAATATTTTTATATTATTTTATATGTATATTTAAAATGTTGTAGTATTATATTTTAGTTTTTCTATATAATGCAACAAATAGTTAAATCTATAGAAAAACCATAATTATTTCACAAAAGTCACTTTCTTAGTTCAATCAGTTTACGCGATCTCTCTTAATGCTGCCTAATTTAAATGTGGCTTCTAATGTTAAAAACGTTCCCCCATCTCTGATCTATAGTATACTGTTGTACCTGACAACCCTGAATGAGAGACATCATTGTGTCTGCTGCAAAGGTTCGTTGCGCGATGCTATGTATATAAATGGTAATTAGGATCAGATTAACAGCGCGCCCGCGCCCGCGCCCGCGCCGCTTAACCACCGGTCAGCGCTAATGTCGTGATGGTGGAAGCAGGCAGAGGAGTACTCGCTGTTGATGACAGGCTAATTACTTTCAGAGACAATCCCTCCCAGCTTCCCCCCTCCTCACTGCCAGCCCAGACGGCACACCTTCAACTTGTCCTCATCACTTGATATATAGCTTCAACTAAATTTTATATTTGTATTTTTTTTCATTGACCTCATTGTTTTCTATGATTTTTTTGTTTCAGTACTTAATCACTCAGTACATCCTTACATTATTTACTCACTACGGAAATAATAATAACAGTGTGTAGTGTAATGTAGTGGTATGCGTTACGAGTACAGTGTTGTTCATTGCATACTGTTTACAATTAGACGTATCTTGTTATTTTAATATTATTACTAACTAGTGGACGTCCATCGGTTGAAATCATGATGATGTCGACACCCATATAAGACATTACCACAGTATACATTCATTGAGCTTTTGCTTCGCAACAGAAACGGTTACCGTCGCGACTGCCTGCGGGGAGACTACGGAAGTAACTCGTTAGGAAAATAAATTGGGTCTTATTTGCATATTATATTTAATTGTAGTATTGATTTATTGGCATCCAATTTGCCAGTGGCTCCCAAGTGCACGCTCCAGCTAGTTGTCCAAGTCGTCCATCTCGCGGTGCCGGCGCGTCGTCACCGCGCTGTATACGCCCGCAAACATTAGCGTTACTTACGATTTCAAAACAAAATAAATCTTCCATTCTCTCTAATTAAGTGAAACGCAGGAAACCGCCGCCACTTAGCGACACAAACAACTAAACCAGACCGGAATCAGGAGCGGAGCGGCGGCTAGGCCGGGAGACGGCATGCGATCAAACGGTCCTTGCGGACGAGCGCTCGCCGGTGCTGGTAAGTACTGATGGTCTGCACGGTACTGCGTGAGACGACACCTCAGAGGTCATATAAACGTGGCCTCTAGGCCAAAGCAGACAGTTTGGCACAAATTGCATGATAAGAGAACATAAACCAGCAAATAAAGAGCAACTACTAAACGAAGTCGTTGGTGGTGTTAAGAATGGTTACGTGAAAGCTGGTCATAAAGTTATAAAAGCACAAACGGATATATAATATTATTAAATTTGTCCTTCCTGTAGGACGTGTGATGTACCCGAGTCTGTGCGCGCGGCGGCATGGCAAACGAGGTCTGAGTGATGATTCACTCTTTAAGTTGGGAGCTGCACCCTGTAATATAGAACAATAAATGTATGCATACTTAATTCAAATATTTGAAATGAAACTATTTAGTTAATACAAATTCAGCAGCGTGTAGTTTGTGGGTTCAAAATGTGTAGGGCTGCTGGTGCGAGCGGAGCGCGGCACACGTCCAGCGGTGGCTAATTGAATTTGCGTTGTCGCGATGGCCGAGCCGAGCCGAGTTGAGCCGAGCCGAGCCGAGCTGAGCCGAGCTGAGCCAAGCCGAGCCGAGCCGAGCCGAGCCCGACGCCGTACATTAGGCACACGTCCCGCCGCCCGCAAACTATATAAATAAAACACTTTATAAATAAAACTTTTTTTTTTTATCTAAGAAGCAAACGAGCAAGACGAGTCACCTTATGGTAAGTGATTCACCGCCGCCAATGCCTTGCCTACCCTTAAGGTAAGAATATGCTCTATCCTTGAATAACCCAATGTCGCAGTTGGGGAAGACCGCTGATGGCAACGAATTCCAGATATTTACTGTGCGTGGCAGAAAACTGTTTTTAAAACGCATTGTAGTGGAACGGATGATAGTTCCGGCGAGACGGTCGGTTGCGAAAATCAGAGGCTTCTATTAAATTGAACAAACTCCTCAGAACACTCACCCATTGTAAATTCTGTAAAACTATGCAAAACATTATACATTTATTATTATAATGCGATTAAATTTTACCCCGCCTCCCAACTCTCTTTTACACGTGTTGATCTGTATTGCTCTCTTGAATGCGCTAGGGGCCAACTCACAACCGACTGAAAGCCAGAGCCATGCTTCGGGAACTTTCTCCTACTTCCTCTTTCGAGTGTAAAGTCACCGCTAATCTTACCTACTCAAAACCGGCTTCATCGTCGAGCTGGTGCCGCAACGGAGCTGGATCCAAACGCACTGTTTCTCTACACAGATTCTCCCACCTGGTGTGCGGTGCTGCTCATGATGCTACACAGTTACTTATAGTTTGATCTGATTGTCACACGTTTGTTAACTGATTGTAAAACATTAGACGTTCGGTGCGGGCCCGCGCGCCGCTTGTTGTAACTTGTAACTAGCTGATGTATCAATTTAAGTTAAGAGACGCGATTTACGGTGATTTCAATGTATGTAATTTATTTATTTATTTATTTATAATGCTTCATGCACAAAACAATAAGTACACAGGCGGAGTTAATGCCATTTGGCATTCTCTACCAGTCAACCTTTGGGCGTTACAACAGCAAGTGCGTAGGTGCGAAAAGACAAATAGAAAGAGGAAGAAGACTGTTATATAAATTTAAATAGAAACAATAAAGATATATATAAGTACACACAATACATACATACTTACATACATATATACATACATATACACATACATACATACATATATTCAAATTTACTATGAGTCTGTGCGACTGAGATGCGGCCACGCTGCGACCACGCGGTCCAAGTAGCTGTAACTTAGTTAGCTACAAGTGATGCCTTCCCGCAGCCAGCTTTGTCACCCGCTGACACCTAAAAAGGTTGGAGGGACCGCAGCACATATTTCTGTCATTTCCTTAAAAGCCTCCGCCCGCCGCCCGCCGCCGCTGCCGACACGTCCAATGATAATGTACGTTCGTATCCACATTTTAAATCACACGAAATTCCGTGTTAATAATTCGCTGAAGTAACCCCTCAACCCTGTATTCGTTAACTTTATCCTCACGGATTTCCTTATAAACTTTCTTCTTCCTCTGTCTTCTCTTAGTTGCCTGCGCGGACGCAGACTGAGGCCGCGCGAGGTTATCGCAGCGGCATTCTGTAAACATCTTCCGCTTTAACTAAATTTAAGAGAAACTCATTTTTTAAAGTATCAGAAAACTTATAATAAAAATTTACATCTGTTTGTGCAAAGATAATTACATTTTTTTGCTTTAACAAACAGGATTGAACTCTTGAAAAAACTTGATTAATGGAACAGATCCATTAGTTCCGGATACTTATTGAATACAATAATTTAAGTTAAACGAATTACGGAAGGGAATTGTCAATCCTTTGGCGGTGGAGGCGCATTAACCAAATTAGAAAAAAACGTGATATCTCTTCATTAGCATGCTGTAAAAAACACTTCTAGTCCGCGGCGGGGGCGGGGGGGGGGGGGGGGGGGGGGGGGGGGGGGGGGGGGGGGGGG
>DWLS01007029.1:0-11091 GCA_018246255.1 Pachliopta kotzebuea | reverse complement strand
CTTTATGCCAAACCCGATCGAAGGCTTTCGCTATGTCCAAACTAACGCCTAGTGCCTCACCCCTACTCTCAACCGCCACTTTACGGGGGAATAATAATAAAAAAAATAAAAAAAACGTCTCCGAGGAGGACGAGGTCTCCGGCCATTGTATGATATACGCGCAGGAGTTAGTGACTACGAAAATCAATTTCCGTGACGGGCTTTCTCAGCATAGTGTTAGAGAGGCCGCGGTTGAGTTCCGTACGGAGATCCCGTAATATCTCCGAACGCAGAGGATGACCATCGTAGGGAATTTTAGTGGGTAAAAATCTCTGCATAACCTTGCCTTCCCCCAGAAGGCAAAGAAGCTTTCGAAGGTTCCTCCCCACGAGAAAAAAAGGCATTGTTCATTTTCAAACTGTTATGTACTCGGATGATCATTCTGATCATGCTGCTCTCAGTAGCAGTCGTAGTAAACTTGTCACAACAAGATTAAAATAAGTGTCTGTCATTTCGTTTAGTTATATTTTCTTTGCTTCTCGGTTACATGTTCTTACGCATACATGCGCCGGCGTCATGTATAGGTTATGTTGAACTTAGAAGTCTGATGTTAATAAATGATTAAGTTTCACTTAATGAAACTACCATTCAAATTTTATTAGGTAAAGTATAAATATTAGAAGCGATTGAGTATGAATCTTAGTATAAGCAGTATCTGCAAATGCTGCGATAAACGACTCTGAGAACTGTAATCATATTCAATATTATATTGGTTTTAAAACAAATGTTTTACTAACAAACCGCGAAGCTAATAAACAATATTGTTATTGAAAATAATCAGATCATGTTCGCTTTACATGTATTGCAAATGATTATTTACCTCGTATGATGAGTTATCTCGATTCGGACGTAAAGAAACGAGAACGATAACCTCTCGATTTCGCCAGTTTTTAGTGATAAGTGTGATTTTGTAGTTGAACAATCATCAATTTACTATTTATGTGTGATGACAAAAAATATAGAATTTAAGAGCACCATCCACCATCATTTTTGTACTAAAGAAAAAAAATTATGTATGACTGTTTTATAGAATACATTACAAAAGACCTATGTCTGGCAGTGAACGTTCATGTGATGTTGATGAGAAATTTATGCAGTTATTATTAATTTTTACAGGAAATATGTCTTTCGTATCAACTAAATGTAAAGTTTTTGACTAATTTTTGTAGCGGTAATACTAATGTTTAAACTATAAAACCTTCGGCTTTTATAATTGAAAAATATTCACAAATTATAATGCTTATAGAATACATTTTGACGTGAGCATAATACAACGTTAACAATACGATTGGCGCTTTGGTTTCTCGGTCAGCAGTAATCGTGCCAATCTATTATATAACAACTAATTAAGACCTCCTTCATTATATCATTGATTATTTTTAATTTTTACTTAAATTATGTATACAAAGCAAACGAATCCAAGGTTTGCTTTTATTATTGCTGCCGTTTTCCTATTAGTTTGTTACACAGATGTCTGTGTGTCCTTACCAGATTTAAAAAAAAATCATGATTTCTGAATAGTAGAACAAGAAAGTATAAAAGTGTCCCTATCCCAAATTATGTAATAATTTGTGTGTTATATATAAATTTCGTATAAGAATCCCAACATAGGTAAAATGTGTTGGTAATTTGTTAATAAAAATGTTTGGTTTTTTGAGCAAAAAAAACTTAACCTTTTAAAGACCTCCATTATGATCAAGATAGTTAACCTAGTTAGCCTTGTCCTTGCCTTGCCTATTTTATACGTTTCATTACGCTGTTGTTCTACAGTTATTTGGTCTTTTTACCGGTATTATGAATTGTGCACGTAAATATGTGTAATCCAGTTTTGTTTGCATTAAATAACTTTTATTCTTTTTTATATACGTTTTGTGTAAAAAATGTTTTTGAGCTCCATAGTGTGTTTTAATATAACATAAATATTACAACTCTTCAAGAATTCTGTGTGTCTTTAGTGGTGTTTTTATTTTTATTTAACGTATTTAGGGGTTGGGTTAGTTTGCAATTTTTTATTTTGTGGTATTTAACTAAATTTTAAGCAAATAGCATAGAAAATAAGCGATGGTAAAATGTCAATCGATGAAATAGAAATATTTTTGTTAAACAAAAAAAAGTTATAAGCTAAATTGCCATAGTATTGTTTATAAAGGCGATTCGGTAAAATTAACAATGGTAGTTATTTTAACGGAACCTAAATATCTAGAAAAGTATCCAAAAACACAGCGAAACGCTACGAAATAACGACATCTATTTATAACTTGTAAGCATTTATTGAAACCTCAAAATGTTTATTTATTTATGTTCATCAAATAACACCGTATAATGTATGCTGTTCATTAGCATACCTATTACCAAAAACGTAACTGGTTTTGTGGCGTTAGCACTGGCTTTTGTTAGTCTAAATATTCACTTTGTTTTCTGTACATGGTGCTTAAAGGTAGGTTGAGATTTAAAGTTATTTCTTTGTTTTAGTTTCTAAGCGGTGGACGTTTGGTCATATGTAGCAATGTCCTCTTTATATGTTTAAAAAATAAATGTTATTTTATCGTATTAATTAAATACCTATATTTCGCAGAACAGAACAGATAACTTAGACAAACCGCAAAATAGAATGTGCTTCTTTTGTATTTTTAAAAACTTAAACATTATCTGTTTTAAACTTAATGTAATCAGAATACAGAATAGAAATAAAAAAAAATTCTTCTTTAAACAGATTGCAGATATAGCTATAACTAACAGTTTAGACCAATTTTCCTACATTTATATTATTTTTATCCGTAACAAAGTTACTCTCACAAAATTCGCTAAATGACAGTGCATGTCCCATCAAAATCGATCGACCAATTTCAGTTTCGGTTTCAGTTTAGTCGATAAAAACAGAGGAAAAGGAGTGAGAATTTAATGTAGAAATTAGTCGTTTCTCTTCATATTCAAGGCTGGCTCTTAATTTCAAAATCAATCGGGTCTCTTCCAGAAAGTAGATAAGGATTATAAGAACATTCACATTCATCATGTATATAAATGTAACAATTTTCACCTTGGTAAATTTTAACATTTTGATTACACTGTTCCAAAAAATTTACTGTGCAAATGTTCAACGACCTTCATTCTTTGTATTCTTTGTATCTACCTAAAATAAATAAAATAAAAACAGCATAAAAAAAGTTAATGTGTGTACGATATAAGTACGGAAAACTCCGTTCAAACGAAAACGAACAATTAAAACAAAAGTTGTTTATTTCGTAGTTTACTTTAGAAGAAGATACGTTTTATCAAAGGAGCATAATCTTTCTTAAAGAGTTTTTATCTGTTGCGAACTTTTGATATTACTTTTACCTAAACAATTTTAGCTACAACTTTTAGTAAAACAACACTTCTAAAATTACTTAAAAATTGTGCGTTATTTGGAAAAAAACCATAATTTTGTGTTCCTAGGACACAACCACCACAAACGATAACAATATTATCATACATATTTGTAAGCATTAATATTATATATATGAAATATTAAATAATACATTAGAAACGCCTAACAAAAATTCTTAACATATATATACATATATTTTTATAAAAATATATATGTATTTTAAAAAACATGTTTATATATTTATAAAAAAAGATTTTGCTATAAAAATTATCTGTCCATATTAAAGGTTATTTCAGTTAAATTAATAATTGTTGTAAAATTTTGGTTTTTGCAAAATATCATGGAACTCATGTCATTGTGTGAAAAAAAATATCTCGTTAACAACTGAACCGAGCCACGATTTACTCGAACGATAACCTCGAGCGTTTAAGAGATTATGAAAAACAATAATAGTTCCCATTTGGAATAACGATTGAAAAGCTAGGGTTACACTAGATTGAAAATATGCAATCTATCATTAATCATATATTGTATACATCAATTTTTTAAATTTTAACATGTTCTAATATACAAATATCAAGTAAATTTGGTGATATAATTTTAGTTCTCAGAGTTTTAGAGTAAAGAAATTTCAATATTAGATTTTATTAATGTTTGTTTTAAATTTGTTTCCCATGTAATGTGGCACAACACTAAGGAAGATATATAGTATCGCTAGGAATTGATGGAACACGACGCGCTTCAGACCCGAAAACCTTCAGTTGCTTTCAGCTCGTGCCGAGTAACTAACGTTAGGCAAAATGTCGCTGATACATACATTAGCGACTATCACACTTTTAGGTAATACATTTTATTTTTCTTGTAATTGTTTATAACACATGTATTTTAATATTAGTAAAATTTGTTAACTTTTTAATTAATTTTCAGTATTAGCTCACTACACATCTGGACGATGGGTTGACGTAAAATTAACGGACGCAGAAAAGCAGCTGTTCTTAAGCCGAAGGGTTGTGACAGAGTCCAATGAGTTCGATGGCGGTGTGCTTGTGGATGAGAATGGAATAATAGAAGGTGTTCTTACACGGGAAGCAATTGAAGCATTCCTTACTGCTAAGAATAGTAATATTAAGGTAAATCCTTTTGTCATGTTATAGGATTCAGCCATAAGTTACGTATATATTGTATTTAACAAGGAATATACATTTTATAAATATTTATAACAATGTTGTAATTTTTTTACATTGACAAAGATTGATGATAAAATTAAATGAATACTACGTGATTATCAGATTATAGATGGCGGTGAATTGGCGTTGATGGCGGGAGTGGTTGATTCGCATGTTCATGTGAACGAGCCCGGTCGCACCTCCTGGGAGGGATACGTCACAGCCACACAGGCCGCTGCTGCCGGCGGCATCACCACCGTCATAGACATGCCTCTGTATAAATTTATACCATTAAGATTAAGACACATTATGTACCATAAATTTAGAATGATTTTAATATGATATTACGTATATAGGAATTCCATTCCTCCGACAACGACATTGGAGAATTTAAGAATTAAAGTCGCCGCTGCAAAAGAGGAAGTATTTGTAGACGTCGGATTCTGGGGCGGTATTGTTCCAGGCAATGAGGTTATTATTCCCACTGTTTAACTATCTAAACAGACTTAAGTTTTTATTGAATTTCTTAACAAAATCTTAGCGAAAGATTTTTTTATTCTTTTTGTAAAATCTTATACAAAGGTATATAAAGGCGGGCTCATTGCCTATGGGCATTCTCTACCAGCCAACCTTTGGTGAGGAGAGATGTTGTGATAGGTTGCAGTTAAAGAAAGGAAAGAATCAGATAAAAATAACCAGAAGATTTCTTTTTGTCCATACTGAAGAACAGTAATTTTCCCGAGCAATGAAGCTACTTTGGTCTATCCCTATTAGCTTATTCTTATATTTATATTAAAAGCTACTGCATTATTTTTATAAATACACTTATATATTTTATGCCTAATGATTTATACACCTGATTTTTTTTCGTTATTTGTTAAAAAGATACTACTTTTTATTTTTAGATGGAATTACATGACATGATCAGGGCAGGTGTGGTAGGATTTAAAGGTTTTTTGGCCGACAGTGGGGTGGCCGAGTTTCCTAATGTAAATCAAATCGATTTAGGAAACATTTTTGCTGTTCTTAATGGTACTGGAACAGTTTTAGCAGTAAGTTAAAGACAAATTTATAACCATACAATAGAAGGTATTGCTACCATAATATAATGTTAAAAATTACATTTATTTCACAGTTCCACGCAGAATTAGAACTGAATGAAACGAATACCGAATGTGAAGGATTTGATTGCAGTAGTAAGTTTATTCCCAATTTTTAAGTATAATTTAAACTATGAAAATGTTTTCATTATAAACAGTAGTACTAAATCGATGTTTTTAGGACAACTGTTTGAAAAAAAAGACTAAAAGGATTTCTATTTATCAATTTCTAGATCCGAATTTATACAGCACGTATTTGGCAACACACCCTCCAGAAATGGAAATGGCAGCGGTATCATTAATTGCAACTTACTTACCACAATCTGAGTTAGTAAATGAATAATTAATTATTATTTATATTTTTATATCACTTTTAAGCCATTAATAAATTTTTTATACAAATTTCAGTTACAAGTAGGTTTCAAAAATGTCTAAACTCTAATACGATAGACAAAGTTTCAAAATTAATCGGGTGAAATACCTATTTAACATATTTCACTTTACTTTTATGTTTCCTCCACAATCTCATTATTTTTAAACACAAATATTATGTGGCTATCACTATATATAACGAAGTTTATTACACTGTATATGCCGTGGAACAGAATGATCGCATTTATAAAGTACTATTTGACAGTGTTCACGTTCACATTGTACACGTGTCTGCTGCTGGGGTTGTGCCGATTTTGGAAAAAGCGAGGTTGGAGCGTATTCACGCCGGCAACAAGGGATGGCGGGGTGGTGTCACGGCAGAAACTTGTCATCACTACCTTACTCTTAGCTCTGAACAAATACCAGCGGGACATAGCGAGTACAAATGCTCTCCTCCTATTAGAAACAACACGAACAAGGTATTTTTTAAAAACCTGTGTTTTTTAATTATCAAAAAGAAACGAAATAAGAACGACTTTTAATATCGGACGAACTTTGATAATATACTCTCTGGATAAGGCGTAGCGCTTCAAACAATTCTACAAAAACAGTCCAACTTTTGCAGGCGCTTGTGTGACCGCAGTGTCTTTACACTCGGCACCTGTCATTTGTCTATTTGTCTGTGTGCGTATATAGGGATGCCAGCTAAAGACATATTTCCCATTTGAATGCAAAAATTAGCCATATTAAGGTATAGTTGTGAGTCTACTGGAAAGTAAAATAATCATCAATCAAAATATAATAATAATTCATAATTCATTTATGCAAGGCGACCTACGGCCACATGGAACGAAAGTACTTTAAATATTGTAGTTAGGAAATTTTGCTAAAAGATGACTTCATTTTATCTTTGAAAACAAATAGAACTAGACTCAAAGACTAAAAAATGTGTTTGTGCCGGGATTCGAACCTGAAAAATTCAATAAAAATACATCATGTATATTATGATATCAATCAGTTCATTCAGTCGAAAGGATAAATCAAAACGATTATTTTTACTTAATAACATATCATCAGAAATGAAAGCAAGCCCTATTAGCTGTTCGTTAGTCTGACTAAAACTCAAGAACGGCTGAGCCGATTTAATTGACTTTAGTTTTGAAATTATTGTCGTAGTCCAGAATATAGTGCTAGTTTGCAAAACAAAGTAATATTTCTTCATACAATATACAGTGTTTAAATTAAGTCACAGAAAAATAAACATAACATTTTGTCAGTTTATGTACTATTCTGGACTTACCGTTTTCTAAATTTAAGTATAGTTACCATAGACAGCTAAGTAGTTGTATCTCTTTAGCTTTATTTGGCATTCATATAAGGAATTTTGTATTACAAAACTGGCAACGCCGACGTAAATGACAAGATAGCGTCGTTTTAATTGGACATATTTTATTGATAGTTTTTTTAAGAAATACTATGAATTTAGATATACTTACTGCCGGAGGTACAATATTTTTCTGGTTGTATGTATACTTCCTTTGTAATTTCGACACACTTTTGGAACGCAATTCGTTATTTTAGGGACAAATGAATTTGAAATTTCAGAAGCATTACACGACTGTATAACTTGACAGCACAATGCGCACTAAGGGGCGCAAAACTACTTATAGCCTAATAGTTAGCTGATATTTCATATCTACGTATATAATCAAAGCAAGTGAATTAGCACAAAAGCCTGGTAGGGTCATCTTAGTCACTGTTAATGGAGCATTAATACATTTGAGTTATTTAATTATTCCAGCAACAACTCTGGGAGTACATAAGAGATCACAGGCTAGATTTAATTGCATCCGATCATTCACCGTCCGTTGCGGCCTTGAAATCATCTAACTTCTTGGAATCATGGGGCGGAATATCCTCTGTACAATTTGGTAAGTTTTAATCGTTAATTTTTTTTTTACATAGCACATAACAGGATCCTGTTTCAATATAATACTCAGCTCAACGCTCATAAAAATCTAAATTACTGTACAGCATATATTAAATCAATACAATACACTTGGTAATGTTTTAATGTAACGTTTAAGTGTAACTTTGAGTATGTATTGTTCTTTTATCTCGTCTCATTACGCTAAAACGTCAAATATATATTACTAATTACAAACACAATGTTTTTATAAGTTCCGTTATACGAAAAAATTTTGCTGATTTGAATGATAGATGACCGTTAAATAATTTTGAAATATTTGTTCACATTTTTTATCAAATTTGAAAAAAGGAAAACATCAACTTTGGTAATGTTGCTGCATGTGTTAAGAATTTGGCTTTAAGAGTTTAAAAAAATTTCTTTCTTTTGGTTCATTTGACAATCTTTGTAATTTAAATGTTTAACTGTAAATACAAACAAAGTACATTACTTTCAGGTCTGTCATTGTTTTGGACGCAGGCGAAAGCTAGAGGTTTCAAATTAGGGGATGTCAGTCACTATTTATCGGCTGGACCAGCACACCTATGTGGTTTACACGGAAAGAAGGGCGCGATCAGACCGGGCCTTGATGCTGACCTTATCTTTTTCGACCCTAATGCTTCATTCGTTGTTACGCCAGATATCATTTTGTACAAGAACAAGGTACGTTATTCACCGTTTAGTATTCGGGCGAATTTCTGTACGGAGTTAGGTTTTTCGTCGTTAGTTTATTTGGTTCTCCATTTTTCGATTATAACAATTCTAAACATTTAATAAATTTTCAGATAAGCCCATACATGAACAGAGTTTTAAATGGAAAAGTTATTCAAACATATGTGAGAGGTCAACTGGTATACTCAGAAGGACAAATAATTGGCGGACCCAAAGGACAACTAATACTTAAAGATGGTTTTTAATTATTATATACATACGTGTTATGTGTGAATGTTAAACTCATTGTTGTTACCTAATCTTTATGTTTTATTTACTAACAGGTAAATATTTACTAACAAGCAATCCATCAAATTAAATGTAAGATAAGTTTTTTGTTTATCAAGATTATAGGCCTAGCACTAGGCATACATTTATCGATACGATTCATTTAGTAAGTAGAAATCAAATATTAAACTCAATATCTACCTATAAATTAAGAACTATTTAATACTTTTAAATAGTTATTTGGTATTTTTTTTGTTTATCAGCACTTTAAAGACATGCTATAAAAATCCAATGCACATAATTCGGCGACTTATCTGAGTTTTCTGAAATTTAATTCGTTTTAGCAATCAGGATTTTCAACAATTCAATGAAAAAGCACCATGACTATTTGAAGACAGAATATAATCACATAAAAAGTAGAACACGCAGTTTTTTTTTTGGTTATTCAAAATCCAATTCTCCGTCTTTCTCAACAAGTATTAACAATTAAAATTACATATGATCAAGATTTGTTTTCTTTCTTCAGAACTGAATATAATCTTTAATGAAGACTACAAGAAGTCTAAGGATTATGTTGAAAAATTACCACTCTTTTTACAAAAGAAAATTTCAACGGAAATGCAACATTCGCCTAACAAATCTTTGAAAGTACTAGAAACAATTGGGAATAACAATAATACGCCAATTATCGAAGCAGGCAATTTTAAAACTGTAGATAACAATATAAGCAAAGAAAACGCATCAACATACAAGAAAACATCAATTTCACTACTTATCTTGCAAATTGGACTTTTAATGTATTGGTCATAATAAATGTAAAGAATTGCAATGTTATAAAATTATGTTAATCATATTATACAACTTTACTATAAATTAATAAATAATTAATGATAATGAATGTGCAAAGGATAAAAGAAAATAATAAATCATCTATATCTGATATAAAAAAAACGTCAAATGTTTAAGCAAAGTATTTTTTTTAATTATTAATAAAAAAAACTGTAATGTAACGTAAGTAAAGTTAGTTTTGGAAGAGCTCTATATAATGTTTCGATGAAATTTACTTTTTGTTAAAAAAAATATTTTTTGTTAATTGCAACTTTTTTCTTTCAATCGTAGCCACAAAGCACTAGCAAACTGCACGAATATTTGTACATTTTTTTATTCTACCAGGCGACGTGACGCGCGAGACGTTCACTTAATGGTAAGTGACATGTTCGCTCATAACAACGTCGCGCTACTTAACATGGTAAACATTATAGCACCGCATTGCGCTCGTCGCATTGAGATATATGTTGTCTCCTTACCCCAGTAATTTCAAATGCTTACAACGCCCTTTAAACCGGAACACAGCAATGTTTGCATACTGCTGTTTGGTCGCAGAAATAGGAACTGGGTTGGTATCTACCTATGCGGTCTCCGGTAACAGAGACCACCGGTACAATATGTTCATACATATGTCCGTGCAGGGATTAAAACTAGAATGATAAGGAAACGGGAGAAACAGTAGTTAGTTTTAGACGACTTTCTAACAAAAACCTCGAGGAACACTTCTAGCAAAAAATATCAATAGAGATTATACATAATAGGCATACACTGTGCTTGACTGTCGTCATAATATACGTAGTAGTTCACCACATAATTTGCATACAAAATATTTTAACTCTGGTTATTCATAATAAAGAAAGTTGCGAAAAATTTATAAGGATCTAAAGTGTACCCTTAATTTGAAATTCTTTCAAACTACTACTGAACTAAAAAGGGGGAGGGTAAAGCGATTATATAATGTCGAAAATCCAACTTAATACATACTATGTTTTATGTACTTTTATGAAAAAAAATGTTTTTTATTTTTATCGAAAGGTGATATGGAAGAATTAGCTTTTAGCGATAAGATCACTTATTACGTATTGGATATTATGTAACAGTTGTAATTTTTTATTCGACAAGACTACAAGACAAACAAGGCGTTCACCTAATGGGAGGGGAAATGCGTTATGCATTCAACCCGCCGCCACGGGGAGGCGGCGGGGATATGCGGGACTCGCACCCGCTAAAACCCCCCCTGTGAGCCCTCTTCCGCCTGATGATGTTGGTGGGGGCGAGGTAGGGTCGCTTTCGCATTCACTACCCCGCCCCAGC
>DWLS01007028.1:0-11091 GCA_018246255.1 Pachliopta kotzebuea | reverse complement strand
CACTATCCCACCTGGTGTTAAGTGAAGATGTGATCGATGATGGTAAAGCGCATTAACCTAGCAAATGCCTATTCACTGTTGTCTTGAAGATGCCCACATCGTAATTGGACGGGAACACTGACGCCGGCAAGAACAATCACACCTTTAATTTATAATAAAGGTATAAAGTTAGGATAATCAGAACCATAAACTTGAGCTTTTTTAATTCCTTAATTCTTATAGACAAAATCAAAAACTAAAAACAATATTTAAGTAGACTAAGTCTTCTAAAACAGTAATGTTTTTATTACTTACAAATGAACCTTCTGAACATATGAACATTAATGATTTGTCCAAGTGGACGACCTGCCTTTCCAAATTGCTTTAAGAACTCAAATACGCAGGCAGAGTTTCTTTACAAAAGGCTCCTCCCAAAAAGGTCATGATTAAAGTACCAACATTTTTGAAATATTTAGGAATGGCTTAATATCTGACTTTAACATTATGATCTTTTTAAAATAAGAGAAAACGAAGTTTTCTTCGTAATATTTAAATGTACAAAAGATTATTCAAAACTCCAGTAAGAGAAGTAAAGCCCTAATAGATTATTCTCTTTATCTAATTTCGTTGTTTCTTTGTTAATAAAAAAGTTAATATTGGTTTTGATAGTCATTAATTAATTTAATAATTTTTAGACAATAAAATAATAATGAGTAGTAACAATAAAATCAAAAAAATTAATGTGACTATAAATTTATCTATACCCTTTTTTTAAAGTGGACATTTTCATAATGTGGCCAATCCCTAATCATAAAGTTATGTTTGTAAATTATTCTTGTTGTAGCATTTTTCCCAGTTTAGTCCGCTTAAAACAAAGTAAACGGGGAGACCGTAGTGAGGGTCCACTTTGACCTATAATTAAGTCAATATGGGTTTTCGGACGTTTCTAAGTACACAAGAATCGTTGTTAGCTTTAACCGTTTCTAACTTGTAAGGATCTTACTATTTTTATTTGTATAACTCATTAATAGAGATAATAAGTTTATTATGTTAAACATTACTACATGTAATATAATTTATATATAAGCACAAACGTTGCAAAGAAGTTTAGTATTTTTTTATACTGGTATATTTTACTGTTTATTTATTAAATGCAATTACTGATTCCCTGTACTATTTTTACAGTAAAATCATTACATTTGTTCAGTTTTTCGTTTTTCTATAATTTGAAAATCAAAAGGTTTACAACGATTGCAATCTTCAAGATTAAAGAATACAATTTGAATATTTACTAGATATGCAGTACTGAAGTGCAAATATTATTCTGTCATTGTCAATTCGTTCACCATGGATTTTCTTACTTATTTGCCTACTTTACTTATACACACGCAATAGTCGTGGCTGCAACGTTGAACTCATTCATTTGGTCCTATCACAAATATTTAGGAGGTTTAATAACTTCAAATTTATTATATAATAGCCGTTTTTATATTTTTTGTGCATAAATTATGAAAGAAATTTTTTTTTTCTAACGATTAAAGTCTTTCACCTGCGTGCAAGAATCTCATACTTTATACGAATTACAATCTGATAATCTTGACACCTTACATTGAGCGCGATAACTCACGTGTGTTCCTTACACAGGCGAGACGTACCTGAAAAAAAATTTAAGAAATTTAGTTAAGAAAGCGAGTGTAACAGTGAATATCGATCTCTCTGCGCTGGCGATTCACATTGTAGTGTAATAAGCTAACGCTTATAGATTTCACTTTTCCATTAAATGCATATCATTGCGAAATAATCAGAAAGTACAGTTTAAACATGATTAATGTATACACAAATTACAATAAGATGTGTCGGTAAATTGAAGCTATATTTTGTTTAACAGGAAACTTGGATTTTACATTAAATATACCACGTGTGAATATTTACAAAGCAAATCCTGCCATAAAACAAAACCTACGCTGAAATTTTTTTATTCAACGTGACGACGAGACTAGCGAGGCGTTCATCATCTGCCGACAGACTTTCACTGCTGGACATAGGCCTCTCTTGATAATGAGAGGATTTGGGCCATCACTTAACACTTGATCCTATGCGGCTTGGTAGGGAGCTAGAGCCTCGTGTGGTGATTAGCAGAGTGCACCAGAGGAGAGGTTGGCTTAGATACCGTGAGTTGTTGTGTGAGCCCCTTACACTCACCACAAGCGATGCGCTTACCTACTACGACGTTAAGATGGTATACACTGTACCACATTGCGCTTTTTATCTTGAGACGTTAGTTGTAATCTAGTTCAGTAATTTCACTAGCACATAGCTCGCTTCGAACTGTAACAGTAATATATGTACAATTTGTCGGTTGATAAGCTTAACACCGGTATTTCCGTGGGTTAAAGTTTGTCTTAAAGAAATCCTTTGTTAATCTTTTACATTTTATTTATTTATATACGAAAAGGTGAACTTAATACCTTTGATATTATTTTCCTGTTTACCTTAGATGATGCAGAGATTTAATGAGGTATATAGGTGCATTAATAGGTTTTAAAACTATTATCTGTAATAGCATATTTCATCCATATACTCCAATAAGGATTAGATTAAATAAATTTTTCACGCTTATCCCAAATGTATGAATTTTATTTAAATAGTTCTCACGAATTCACCATTTAAGCGCTGTTCGAGGTTTGCACATGTGCATATATCATCTGCATTAGATATTAGCATATGCCGTCCGGTTTTCGCAGATGGTGATGCAGAAGCTGCACCTGATTTTCAATTGTTACGTTTTCAACTAGTTTAAAATCGTGTTTTAATTCTGCAATTCCGATGGGAGAACGGAGAAGTTTGGCTTGTACGAGGTAAGTTTTGCGAGGTGTTGTTAAAAAGCGTGAGAATATAACATTTTCTCCCACAAATGAAAAAATCAAACAATGAAATCTTTTAAGCAAAAACCATATCATCGCTTTGATTCTGTAAACTTTATTTAATTCTACAGAGCAATGTTAAATGAAATTTTTATTTCAAATAAATTAATATCTGCGGTAAAAATAATAGCAAATAAGTAAGAGTAATTATCTACTGAGTGGACAATCTGAGACAAAAAATGAGCAGGATAATTAAACTGTAAATAACTTTAGTAATAAATTTAAGAAAAAAAGTAGAATTATACAAAATTAAGGCAAAAATGGACCCTGATTTACGGCGTTAGGGGAAAGATTATTTAGAATAATGAAAAATTTACGTTTAATAAATTATAATTAAGGTTAGTACACTTGTTAATATTCCCATAGTTTATATATATACATGCAAGTTTAACTTTGAATGAAAATACATTATAGTTATGCTCAACTTTTTCGGAAAAAACTTGATACGAATATCAATCGAATACGATCTTTCAATGGATCAGATATCTGTATCAATGACTTCAGACGTTTATTACTTCTTCGACAAGTTAACAGGATTTGTTTTGAAACCTACATCCTAAAAAATTTAAAGTAGGAACTTGTGACTAAATGCTCATAAATTTTTCTTATGTATATAATTTCATATAGCGTAATAATATTTGAATAAATTCTTAAAAAACTGCTGTTCTTCTCTTTTAAAAGTTATATATCAATAATAAATTTAAAGAATCGGGATGATCATGATATTTTTATAAATAAAAGCGGTATATGTTAACACTGTTACCTTGCTTAATTTACAGGTTGTTATGAATTTATTAAATTTTGGAATAAGTTTTAATCCTTAGACGGGTCACAAAAAGGGGTGCCTCGTACTTATCTCCTGGACAATGAATTAACACAATGGACTTTATCAACCCGCGACACGCCCCTACTGATGCGCTAGATGTTCCCACAAAACTACAATAGAATATAAAAGGATGCTGTTATTCACACAGTTAACCTTTATTATATTTTATCATTAACTTATTTAAGAAGCGCGATTTACAGGTTTTCGTACAAGTATTAGAGTTCCGCTCTTATTAATACAGAAATCTCGTGCATACGGTAAGTTTTTTTTAAAGAAATATTAGTATGCATATACTACATGTACTACATTTACTAATATACTATGCATTTAATTAATGCCTATATAGGTATTTAATAAAATGCATAGGTTTCATAACGTCAGTCATAATACAAATAGATTATAAGCAAATAAGAAATCCGACAATAGTCCGAAAAATAAAAGCAATAATATATTTAAAAAAAATAATACACGTCTGGAAAAGCTCTTTGTGAATATTACAATATCTCAATTATTCATATTTTTCATCAATTTTATAGATTTCGTACCTAAATGTAAATGGTAATGCTTTCTTTAATATGAACGTTAAATTAAGTTTTCAAAAACGTGAAGATGTAGGTATTGGTCTTTTCAGAAAAATCTGTACTCATAGAATTTTATTTCAAAACGATATTTATACGGAACCCTGTAACTTATTTCATATAAAGAAATAGTCTAACAAAAGGCAAGCCAACGTGTGGAAGTAAAATTTGATGACAAGTGCTTAACAATAGGTAGAAAGGGAACAAAAATATTAAACAATATTATATCATAACTTTCTCTTGTTTGTTATGAAAAGGTCACTGACCCCATTTTTAATCTTTTTATAATATTTCAGTTTACAGGTATTTGCTCCCTAGAGTTATGTTTTTCAATAATCAAATTCAAATCCTTTTTTGTAGTACATCTTGTGGCTGTGTTTCCAACTTAACGAGAACCTTCAGTAAGATGAAACTGATAACTATCTGATTTAGTATTTAACAATTAATATGTAATATATTTTTCATACAACAAATAAGAATACTAGTTCTTAGTTCCCCGACATAATATTAATATGTTTATCAAACGTGTCGGTATAAAGTTAATAGAATAAGATATCTCATAGATAAGTGTAGTGTCTCTAAACCAATCACATAGTGATAGTGAATATTTAATGGTGTTAGTTTTAACATTGCGTGGGTAAAAGAGAACCTCGATGTCGAGTTCATGACTTTCCATTGAAGGTACATAAGTTCTCACTTAACGAGAAATATAATGATTTGATAAAGCAATAGTGAATAAATTTCACTTTCGTAATCTTACTGGCCTATCACGAGTGCGATCTAATTAGCCATTGTTACTGTACGATTGCCAGGGTCCTGGAGTGATTTCGACGATGATAATGTAATACGTGGAGATGTATCTTTACGAATAGCTCATAGTTATGCTCATTGTTATTAGAAATTTCTAGAACGTACGTAGTTCTTTCGAACAGAATCAAAAATCTCTAATATGTTCAAGTGTTTTAGACTGATATTTTTTTTTAATTATTGCTTTGAAATTATCATTAAAGGACAATTAGGAGAACATCGATTTTACCGTGCAGGCTACGGGATACAATTAAACACAAATCTATTTAGTTTTTTGAAAAAGTTGAGAAAATGAAAATTGCATTTAACCTCTAGAATCTTGGTTACCAGTCCATCAACTGTCTTCGTTAAAATAATTAAAGCGTATACTTTTTGAAGTCAAAGTTATAATTCTGTTCCATTATATGTTTAACGAGTTTCGAGTAAAAGTTCACTCAAAACTTGTCCACGCCCGGGATTCTGCGATTGTCGATTTATTTTACGATACGATATTTAACTAAGTAGCTTTGACCCAACGGTTAATCTGATAGGATTTCTCCGATACCCGGAATCTTCTCTCACGGGAACTTTAAGCTTATGTAGGTCACGAATGTAGTACAAGTTTGACGCTGTGTCTGAAATGTGCTGTACATGAATCGCACATTCTGAGCAATATTTTGAAAAAACTACAGATTTAAATCTGTAATGATGATTAGTATTGCGATGTTCCAATACAGTATTTATTTAAATCTTTATTTTATAACCTAAAATTAGGTTATAAGAGGAGGAATTAATACCTATGGACATTCTCTAGCAGACAACTTAAGACATGGGAAGTTACAGTGGTAGGTAGAGCAAATAATTAAAAGAAAATCTTTTTCATGTTCGTGCTGATAAATAAATGATATACACACATTACATAACAAACATAAAAATTGTTATCATTTTTTTCCGGAAGATGTTCTAGCCTTCGGCCACTATTATGGCCGCGAAGACTTCATCGATCCCTGAGCTTGCGTGTCCAGACTCCGTGAGCTGAAAAAGATATATACAATATAAGGGAGAGGAGAAAGTCAAAAGTAAAGGATTTGGGGAAGGATGAAGAGAGTCATAGATATAAGTGGGAAGAGAAAATTTATTATCCAATTCATCCATAACAATTTCACTTAATGACTTTTTTGTTTGGAAATAATTTAATATCATTATTGCTAATGATAAATACAGGTGGTGTTTTTTAAAAATTTTAATATCCGTTTACTAAGACAAAAATTTTATATTTTCCGAAATAAAAACACTCAGCACACAACATAACATCCAGGTTAATCTCATAAGCGTCGTGTTAAAATTGTAATTTGTAACCGGCGTTTGTGCTTTAACTGAAGTTTGATGCGCCCCTTTAAAGTCGAGTATTAAATTACTCTGACCACCGAAATTTCGAGGGTCCCGTGCAGTTTCAGATTTGAATTAGAATTGGGGTTGTCCCTTTGTTCGTTATGTAATGCTTTGTGCAGTGTCACAAAGAATTTTGTATCTACATTAGAAGGGGTTTCTCTACGATATTTGAAATTTTAACGTTTGAGGCAGAAACAAAAAATTTAATATATTTTAAAATATCTTATTAACCATTAATTATTATTTTCCTATTTAAGAACTATTTTGTTCTTTGGAATTGAACATAGATAACAATAATTATATGTGTAAAACAGTATATTTATTTATGTTAGCAAAAATTTATAACTAATAGAGTTTTATGGAAGGTAACCGCTTATTTAAAAGACTAACACATTTATATAAAAAAATTAGAACTGAATTAATTTGACCTTAAGCACTATATCAGAACGCTTATTTCTTTTACTAAATTTATGAAACAAAACTACAAAGTCAAGTACAACATGAACGTTTATCGAAATAAATTTGTGTATAAAGATTTTCTGAAATATCACATCCAATTATTTTTATTTTACAAAGTTTTTGGAACATCTAAAATTAGGGTCTTGTAATCGGGCTTAACGCCTACAAGCATTCTCTACCAGTCAACCTTCCTAGGTTGGTTTCAGACTTCATCTACTAGAACATCTCTCGCCTCCTGGCGTTAGAAAGGCGTCTGAAAGTTATATTTAAGGCTAAAATAATAATAGTCATTACATGGCACCTACATATACTTCCTTATACATATAACTCTATACATAAAAACAAAATTTTTGGTTTGGTTATAATTGATTACATCACCCACAATTCACAGAATAGGTAAAAATTGTCTTTTGATAATGTTCATCATAATCATCCGATAAACGCCCACTGCTCTAACATAGGCCTTCCTCTAAGACTTCCACTCCGATCAAATAAGGTTACCGTAATATAATTTCAATTACATTTAAAATCAATTTAATACTTTTTTACTTGCAAATGTCTTTTGTAAACATGGCAGTTTCATTTACATATTACATAATATACATCATTTTTACCATTTGTTAATACTTAGTGTAACTCTCTTTCTACTTTGTTTCGCTAAAGTTTAACGCGTGACTTATCCTATTTAAATGAAGCAAAATGTAACACAAATCTTTTAAACTCGATCCGCATACCAATAGTGAATTTAAGGTGTACTTAATATATTATCATAATTGGGGCAACAAACCGTAAAACTGTATGAAAAGCTTGAGGGGACCACGAGTAATCAAAAATAAGGGTAAGTGTACCATTATAACGAAATAGTTTCTATCACAACCCAATAAAGATTAAATACGTTAGGCAAAATATTAATTTCATTCCGATACATCGGGTCATCGACCTGACCTGATATTGTGTTAAGTTTGACGCTTAAACATCATGATTACATAAGTTCTTTTTTTTTGTTTTAAGATTGGGTGATGGTCGCTAAAGTTCTTGATTCTCTTGCATATTGGTAGAATTTCAATTTATACTGAACAATTATCTATCCCCTGTGTGTATTCTCACCATCAAAAGTCATTGGCGAAATTATTGCACAGAGCAGTAGAAGCCATATACCCAAGAATTAAATTGAAGATTATCTTTTTGTTAAAAAAGTATGTAACAAAGCAAAGCGATACTAAAGATGTTCTTGATCGTTAACTAGATAGTTGAAAACTTAACTAATGAAAGTCAGTTTTATCATGGTGGGAAAAGAACCGTAGTTAATTATTAACGTGTTACCATTCAGTGATTAATTATCTTTCCCTACTGAGGCCGGGGCCTTCATTTTTACTTAACATAAGGAAATGTAATAATTCATGAGTAAAGTCAATGATAAATCCATATATTTATGAAATGCAGCTATACCGGCTGCTTTTTTTCTTTCCTGTCTTTTATTAATGTATTACTCACAAAGTTCATAAATATCGAAGCGAGCTCCAACGATCTTGTTGTGATCTTATCTACTAAAAACAGAAGTTAACTTTCTCGGAAAGATTACAGTTCATATTTTTATACGACTTTGATATTTATTGCAATGGAACAAAGCTTTCTTTTGCTTAACAATACTCAATAGCAGTAATTTATTTTAAAGACGGCTTACATCAAAGTTCATTATTTCCAATCTTTACATCTTATATTGTACAGACATTTTTATTAAAATTATTGATAAATATATTTCCTGGATTGAAAAATCCATTATGTATATGTATTGTATGAAAAAAAAAACTCAAAAATAGTTACTGTTTGGTTAAGAAGTGCATTTTTCAATTTTATAGTTAACAATCTCGAATGATCTTATCTTTAGTTCATCGGAATGTCTGTCTCTTAAACTTAATATATCAATATAAATCACTTGTTGCTAACATCCTCCAATAAATGTACTTAATGAGTTTTTTTCATAATCTATTAATTGATAAATATTGCGTGAACCATCTAACAATGACAAACCGTTTCTAATATCAAGTTCAGGCAATAAAGCGGCGAACTGTGCTGGTTAAGGTAATAAAAATGGCGGTAATAATTTTGTAACCAATAAAACGACAGTGTCCAAATTGAAAGAGGGCGAAGTTTTATGGTGCAATAAAATATGAATGTAACATGTTTGCACACGAAGTGTTGGCCTTCCGCCGCAACCCAGCTAGATTTTAATTAAAGTCAAAGTCAAAGACAAAATTTTTATTCAATGTAGGAACAAAAGTTCACTTATTGATCGTAGGAAATCTACCATCTATTCACAAAGCAAACGCTGCGGACATGAGAAGAATGAGCGCAAAGAACTTAGAAAACTATACACAATTTAGTTTTTTTTTTAATTAAATCAAAATCAAAATGTAATTAAATATTTAGACAGCAAAAATAAAATTATAAAATAAACTAATTCTATGAGTATTATTTGTGTATGGTAAACGACGTCAGCCTTCACATTTCAATCTACTGAAGGATTTTAATTAGACGCCTGGTCCTTTTGAAGTAAAAGCAATTAATAATTTCATTTTTAACTGTCAAATAATGCAAAACAAGCCCATAAATTACCTGAAATTAACCCTAAAATTAAATATATTGATTATGATTAGCTGGCGGTAGGTCTTTGTTGCCGGAGATCTAGGTACCACCACAGCTCCTATTTCTACCGGCAAATATTAATACGCAAAAATTACTGTGTTTCGGTGTAAAGTGAGCTGTATGCCATTGAAATTACTGCGGTAACGACACTTAAACTTACGTCTCAAGCCGATGAGTGCAATGTTCTGTGTATAACATCTTAACCAGCTCCACGTTGTTATGGAGAAGCGTATCACTTACCATCAGGTGAAAATCTTATTCAACTCCTCAGCTCAGAGAACAGAAAAAAAAATATTATAGATATTGTACATAATACCTCTGGTATTTAATTATATTTTTGTCTCAAGAAACATAAATAGTTAAAAAAATTATTCAACAACAATAACACCCAAGGGGGCTTTCATAAAAATGTTTAGTAGTACAGGGACACATTTATAGCACGTAATGAAGGTTAACTCCCCAAGGATGCTCATTGTCCTGATCGTTAGGCTCTTTTTTGCAATAATATAAAGGAATCCATTTCATCCGTCGTCGATTTTAGTGTCCGATATCAGATTTAAGGACCTTTTCCTATCAGTGCTTGAACGTAAAGAATTTGATTTGAATTTTTAATGATACACAATGCATAATTTTAGCATATAAAGAGTATCAAAACATGAGAGTTCGATTAATATTCCTACAAAACATGGATTTTATGTCTCATAACTTCAAATTTAACTTTTTGTGCAATATTCCTTCTTCATTTATACTTGTTTTATTTAAAAAAATCTATTACTTAGTTTAGTTCGATAAGATTTGTTTACGGCGCAAGCGATAAAACATTAACAAGCTAAAGTTATTCCGTTTAATGTACAAATAAGTTTATTTCAAACATGACTCTATAAAATCGCTTTAAAATTATTTCATTTTATAATAGACCCTGTATAAAATTCGTATTTGTGTTTTAGAGGAGTGTTTACAAAACATTATTATTTATTTATTTAATAGTTTTTCTACTTCGTATCTAAGTCTTTCGTCTCATCCCGTTTCACTTTGCAAAGTTTTATAATTAGAGATCAAAAGAAAAATTACGAGAGTACTTAAAACGAAACTTTTATGAACTAAGTTGCGTAGTTCCACAGGTCGTTATTTACTTTAAAACAACTAAGCATAGTCGAAGATAAACTTTTAGTTGGAAAAAGATACCAAAGACAGCTTTTAAAGTCGAGAAATTTATTTCTACTGTATAACTTCCAGTGTGTTTGTCTTAATAATTCTTGCCGTTTTTTTTTAAGTTATTATTTAAGGTTTGGTTTTTCTTATTTGTATTATACTTTTATCATTCATTTTTATTTAGATTTAAAAATTTCAAGTTAATACTTAAGGCGATAAAAACTCTAACTAACGAATGATATTCTTAGTAAACATATCACTTAGCATCAGTTAATCCCGAAAAGAGTGAAGCCATCCACTTCACTCGCTCCCGTAGTGCGCGCACCCCCGAACGCCGTAAGCGCAAATC
>DWLS01007027.1:0-11091 GCA_018246255.1 Pachliopta kotzebuea | reverse complement strand
TTTTTGTCCATTCTCATCTCTATATCTGTCCTATCCCTCGAATACTTTGGACAATCTATAAGAAGGTGCATAATACTATCTTCAACGTTAGGATCACAAGCACAAGACGGTACGTCTTTGCGTTTAAATTTGTATAGATATTGGCCAAAGCCCCCATGTCCCGTTAAAGCCTGAACAATTAGCGGATTTAACTTCGTACTTTTTAACAGTGCATATGCTTTGTCGGTATTGGGAAAAAATGCTTTTGTTACCGCCGCTGTATTGCTTTGTGTGTAACTATCACTCCAATTGTTACGAGTTTGTAATCTAAGTGTGTGTTTTATGTAAGGAATGGGACATTGGTCATTGTCAGGTGTTGATTTTTTATGCAACGGAAGGTGGTAATTATCACAATCGACATGCATTCAATATTAGGAATAAATATGTTAATAACCAACAATGGGCAATCCGTACATCCACAAAGGTCATTTCTATCACACAAATAGGGTAGTAAGCAGATATATTTATAGCCGAATTATTGGTACTAGATATAGTATTATTACTAAATAAATTTTACTACTTAGAACGCTTGTAAAAGGCAAAATTTAAATACAATTTCTTGGTATTGGAAATACGCTTTATAGTTACTACCTACCTAGATTATTTGTGTAAAAAGTTAACAAAACAGAAAAAAATCATACTATGTTTCTTTTAAGACGAATGGATTAGAGTTTGTCGATTTCACTTGATTATAAGTGGTAATGTGATCTACGGTGGTAAATCCCATTAATTTAGTCAGTCTATTTTTTAAAAACACCCAAATCGTATTTGGACAATGAAGTAGAATAACTTCCACTTTTATAATGTTTTATATTTAAAACGTATATATTGCCATTGTTCTAAATTTAAGGATGATTATAACATAAAGATGGTACTCTCTTAGCCTTTAGGTGATAAAGAAGAGATGGAGGAACGTTATCATGAAATAACAAGATCACATTCTCCTAAATTTGGGTCCATAATTTCCTATAACTACTCTTTCCTAACTACAGGCTGTTGATGATGATAATGATTACTGTTCCCCAACTTTAATTTCTAGATATTATATTCATAGATTAAACTATAAACTAAGAATCTAAATATAATAAAAAGTAATCTATTACAGTTAATCTGAATTTATAGTCGTGAATGCAGACCAACGACTGGTACTTAAACATTACAGTAGTTAAAGTATTAAATGGTGAGATACTATTAAAGACGCAGACAGTAAGGGCGTTGACTCCTTAGATTTTAAACTGGTGCTGATAAAAGTGAGACGTTTAGATATTGTATTAGTACGCTTTCACGTAACGAAATGGCATTGGTTAATGTTGTAGACGTACAAATTTGCATACAGATCCACTTTTGTTCTACGGGCGAAACAATAGTGGTGGGGATCGTGTTTGTACAGAATATGGTGTAAATTGGATATATCTTTTGTAAAAGAGAGGATTTACAAAATATAACAAAATAAGAAATAAAGCTGCCACCTTTTTAAAGACACCTTAATTTATATTTAACTATGTAATCAGTAGTAAGAACAAGAGTATATTATAGTTAATCAACAAGAGTATATTATAGTAAATTAATATGTAGGTAATGCAGCTTCTGTTTCTGCCGCCAAGCAGAATAGCACAAAGATTACTGTGTTCTAGTTTGAATGGTGTTGTAGCTATATAACTGAGATAACGATACTTAACATCTTAAGTCTCAAGGCGATAATTAAAGCGCTGCCGTGTGTATAAACCTAACAACCTACTAGCATACTCCATGACCAGATCATCATAATGATGGAAAAATGTACTACGAATAAATGAACTTGTTTATAGCGAGCACTTTGTGATGGTGTCTAAATTCCTGTCGTATTCATGTTGTTGGTGATATCTTTAAGCAGGTTTACTAATGATAGGACTCTATTTCCAGAGACCGTCTATTAAGGTACAAGTGCAGCTCCTATTT
This sequence comes from Pachliopta kotzebuea, assembly GCA_018246255.1. Taxonomy (NCBI): domain Eukaryota; kingdom Metazoa; phylum Arthropoda; class Insecta; order Lepidoptera; family Papilionidae; genus Pachliopta; species Pachliopta kotzebuea. The sequence continues at coordinate 9,114 of DWLS01007027.1, read as the reverse complement.
CTACTGTCAAATAGTAATTGTACAAACATTACTGTGTTCCGGTTTGAAGGGTGCTGTATTTTCGTAAAATTACTGGGGTAACGAGACTTAACATTTTATGTCTCTTGCGACAAACTCAATGCTGTCTAGTTCGTGTATCTTAGCCAAGGCCACGTTATTAGCAAGCGTATTACTTTCCATCAGGTGAACGTCTTGCTTATCTTGTCCTAATACAACAACGTAGTGTCATAAATAGGACCAGGTCATAATAATAAGGAAGAGGTTTGTTTTAATTGGATCGGTACATCTCCTAAAGAAACTGCCGGCTAAACTATTACCGGATATAAACCGAACGTTCGTTTTGTCTGGCTGTATCTTTAATTAAACTTTAAGTCGGCGGATCCTGAATGAATCTATTCTCAGAGTCTACAAGTAAAGGAGTCTTAATAGTAAAACAGAAGAGTATTTTAAATTTCTTTCTAACCATAAAGTTTTGTCTCTAGTAGTTTTTCACTCATATTATAATAAACCTATTGATACAAACAGAATATCTTTTTCAAATAGTATCTTCATTATTAAAGTATGTAATTTTATATTTATCTGCAGTCTATCCATATATAAAGAGTTATATTATATTTGTACCATTAACTAATTGAATTGTTTATAATTTAAGTAGCAACATAAAATTGGAGTTTATGTGAGAGTAGTATAGTTTAAGTCTAGGTTCTGGTAGTCAATGTATAAGAGTTAATATACAGCCTCTAATCTACTCTTGTCGCTTTTATCTCTCATATACGAGAATGTTTAACTCACTCGCCGTTATAGTGACGCAATGAGAAATGGAAGTATATATTTAAAAGTGATTGTTGAAGTAAATTAATCTGAAGAGGAAAAAAAACCAGCTAAACAAGAAGTTTTAACTTTTTTTTACGTTTTTATTGATTGTTATATAATTTATTAAAGATCTGTTACTTTACAAATGAGGAGATTTACATGTACTACAGTTATTAAGACAATGAATTCATTCACTCCATACAAATATTGCCTAACACAAAAATTGTACATTTCCTATATAATTTTATTTATATTAATTTTTTGGTTCTCTACACAATACTTCATTGCCAAATTTTTTGTTTTTCATAGTTTTTATATGTAAGCTGTATTATCGTAAGCCCTCAACGGATCAGTGTCGATCGTACCTGATGGGCAATGGGTCAGTGATTTCGAGGCTGGTTTCCAATTTTCAGTCGGCGTAAACAACTCCTTGCCCCGCTGAAAAAAACATCAATAATTCATTGTTAAAATATTGTGTCATGATTAAGGAAGAAAAGATTAAAAGGTCAAGACAAAGATGAAGTGAAGTAACAAGTGGGTAGATATGAAAAGGCACAGCATGAAGTTGAAAGAGATAACGATAGATTTGATTTTATGTTTACTGCCATGACATTTCATGTTGCATTGCTAGGAACAATAATATATAATATAGTATTTCCGGTTACAATTATGTAACTATTCATGTTATAGACTTTTGGTTGTATAAAACAAAATCAATGGATACTAGATATTTAGACTGCGGACTCCTGCTCTATGAGTTTAAAATCATATTAGTGTCGCATTTTCATAGAATTTCCTAAGGAGGAAGGAAAAGGGTATCAAAATTAAACAAATAAAACAAGACATTGAAAAAGAGAAAGGGAAAAAATATATCATATTAGCTGTATAAAGATGATAGTCGTGAAATAATGTTAGTGAAAGATATATTTATATATTAATAAACATGTCAGGTCTCTTTTTCCTGTTATCAACGGGAAAATGTTCTGAAATAAAAGTTAAAGAATTTTCATATTTAAACATGAATAAGTAAGCTACTTGATAACAAGTTTTGTTCTTATGCCTTTTATCATTAATATATCTTAAGAACAGATATGAGTAATGGGCGTGCCGCATGACTTTTTTGTATGACCGATACGTTCGCGGGATAACTTGATATACTTATGTATATGAATATCTGTCATTATTATAAACATGATTAAATATGATAGCGTACTTTAGTGTATATCGGTAGGTTATAACGAATTTTCTGATTATATTATAATTACTAATTCGTGTTACATTTGTCGTGGTCATCATGTGTAGTGAACCACACGATGACTTCTTTAGCAGTTATAATGGAGTGGTGTTACCATTGCCTTCCCCATTTTACATACTAGTCCGACCACGGATGGTCATGACAGATATGAAGGTTTCTCTACCATGTTTTCGTTCATCGTCAAAGCACGTGATATTACTATATAGTTACTGTTATACAAACTGCACATAAATTGTAAAATTCATTGGTGTAGGATTTGAACCCGGTATCTTCGGAGTGGAAGGCCGGCGTTCAAACCACTAGGCTATCACGTCTTCGATGACCTTTACTTAGGTATAATTCATATCGTTTTTTAGCAAGGAAAAATTCATATCTTTTTTTTTGATATAACACGAATATTATTTTTATTAACTATTTGGTATCTAATTGTCAGATTTGTTGACTATATATGTTTACTGCCTGTATGACTAATATAGGCATGCAAGGATGTATAAAGTTAAATAATTAAAGACGAAACTTACGTATCCTTTGTACAGAGCCCAGCAAACACCAACAGGGAATAGAATGAGCGTTGATAGACCGACGGCCCAGCCTAGGATGTCAGCGAACAATGGGAAAACGTAATCTTCGTAAGCTGGTGCGGTCCAGTCGAAGAATATAAAGATGAGCACCCCCTGAAATGAAAATCATTAAACCTGAAAAGGGTAATCCTGCGTAAATCGATCACCTCCTTTCCACGAAATGACATAAAAAGTCGTGAAGACGTTTGCTATTTTTTTACTTCAGAAGCTTTTTACTTTTAAAGGTATTTACTATCGCTTTTTTCAGCCAAATCTTTCTCTGAGATCCGAACACATCTTTGATTCTATGTTATTTTAACATCGTGAATCATATCTTAATAGACATTGTAGTAAACAACCATTATCAGAAACAAACACTACAACCAATATTGATATGAATGAGGGAAATGAATATTTCCTATAAGTTTTCTGGCGTAATTTTTAAACAAAATTGCACAGTAACGATTGTTGATAATTAGTAACGAATTTAATTGTAAAAAAAGTATATATTAATACGACTTGAACACGGATTAGTCGCTATCAGTATTGATATAGGGAGCATATTTGTCATATCGCTGTTCCAAGTAATGTGAAGCTTATCGGCTGTTTCGTTATCGTTTGAATATTCATCTGCATTACGACGGGGACGTTATAATTGAAAGGCTATATTTGAAAAGGCTTACAACTCGATTCAACTGTATACGCATAAACAAAAGGAAAAAAACCTTAAAATGTTTATGTGGTTACATATTTCACCTGTCGATAAACGCTTAGCTTTAACTACCGCAAATGTTCCGGCAAAGAGGGATACATTTAAAAGCTCTCGTCTTCATATACTATTTATATTAATATTTATATTTTTGTTTAATTAAGTTACTTTTATATGATAGTTAAACTCAAGTCCATTAATGTAAATTGGGTGCAGTTACATGATACATATATTATTGTTACTCAATAGTATCGAAAGCTTAAGGCTTTTGACGATTTTGCTTTTGTTTGGTTACTTGATATTCGTACTTGTTAAGAACTTATATTTAGGTTAAGTTACAGCTATCAACTTGAGAATAAAGTGTTTGTAATAAGGAATATTAATTCTTAATATACAAGCGAAGTCAATTAACGTTTCGAGAATGCTTATGATCACTTTATGTAGAGGTTTTAGAACCGATCAGTTTAGAGATCATTGACAAGGCTTCCGTTCAGCAGTTAATATCTAACAGCTGATAATGATGAATCATCGAATACATCGCAACGATTATACTAAAAATTCCCAAAAAAAAATACTGTGTTATTATTCACCGTTTTGCCTAATCTACGGAGTTTGAGGGAAATTAAAACCGTTGTTTATCTTTTAATCTATGTAGTTAAAAGAAAGTCTAAGAGATAAGGTTTGTAATTTAAAAGCTTACAAGGCTAGATACGGGCACAGCGACAGTCCAGGCTGCTTTCCAATAAAAACGGATCACTACGTTCAATTTCATGTTCATAGATGCTAGGTCATTCATTGCTCGGTTGATCCCATAGCTCCACGCCACCGATACACTCTGAAATGATGAACAGATAAAAAATATAAACCTGATTTTAATTTACACCAATATCAATACGAATAATCGATAAGGAATCGAGATAGGCTTCCATTTAAACGATAACATTGGGATTTACAATTCGATTATATGACTAGACTATTATCGTAAAATTTTTTGATTTATTTTTTGAGTATAAAACTGCTCTAAAATATTTACCAAATATTAATAAAGAGTTTATTTCATGAATAATTAATGGTGATATCATTATTTATTGATGAAAAGTGTTTTAATATTTATTATTCTCCTTCTTCATTGATCCTTGATGATGATGATAAATATTAAAACTCGTTTCAGAAAAACAGAAATAAGTATTTATTTTCTGATTTACTCTACCTCCGCCATTCCGATTAGAAGTATAGCCCAAGACGCCGTGTTCCAATCCAGCAGTGTGAACAGATAGACACCTCCGCTGAAGCACATCGGGATTCCGAGGATGAAACAGGAGAAGCAAGTAAAAGCAGTCACCTGCAATGTTATAATACAGCAAAATATACAAATTAATTATTCTACCCGAAAGAAGAGAATAGCAGTATAAAATACAAAATTACTGAAGATATCAGCACAATTACAAAAACATAAACCTTAACCAAGTAGTTTCCAAATTGAAATATGGATTTTTCGATTTATGAGGCTGTACCCCCTAGGCGTACATATAGAACATGGTCAATTAATAATAAAATAATTAAGAGGAATAAGGGGTCCCATATAACGAATCACGGGACCCAAGCCAACATCACCTGCTCGTAATGCACCCTACTAATCAACTAATGAGTCACATTGAGCCAACGTGGTGGGAGACGACCCAAATCCCATCACAATTGTGGGAGGTCTAAGTCCAGCAGTGGACGTTTGTCGACTAATAATCGTGATCATTCACTGGTGCCCACAGACTATAAAGCAATGTTGACATATATCTAAATTTAGGCTTTAACGGACTTCTTTGAGGTTTTTGTAAAGAAATTATATATATTTAATGAGAGAAGTAAATAAAATAAACAAACATATAGCATATTTGATAATGAGACAAACAACATATAGATCAGTGTTTATCAAACTTCTTGCTCGTATTTCTCACTTTTAAATAAAAAAGAATTTCTGTGTCTTCCTCGGATCTTATGATTTTATCCAGTTACCCCAAAAAAAGAAAATAATATATAAAAATTATACTGGGTATTTTTTAAAAGTTTTAGACTGCCCCTTAAATTATTGAATTATCCCCAAGTTGGTGCTTATATCCCACCTTGGGAATCACTGATATAGACGAATAGTACAATTTTCAATGAGAAACCTTAAAGAGGTTGTAAACTTTCGGCAATAGACTTACCATCCAATATCTCTTCCTCAACTGCGGCCACTGATCCACTATCGCGGTGTTTATGGCCTCGATACCAGCGAACTGACTTCCGAGGCCCAGTATGAACAGCATTAGGAAGAACAGTATTGACCAGAACTGAGGTATCGGCATTTGAAGTAGTGCTTCCGGATATGCAACAAAGGCCAAACCGGGCCCCTGTTCGGCGACGTCTGCAATAGAAAACACAGTTAAGTTCCACTTACTAATAACAAGCTTAATAATTACAAATGTGGTGGTTTCATTACTGTATTCCAGTTTGAAAGGCGCTGTATGCTTGTAAAATTACTGGGGTAACAAGACAACACCTTATGTCTCAGGCTACGAGCACAATATGCCGCTATATATAAAATCTCAATCAGGGCCACGTTGTTACAGGTAAGGGTATCACTCATGATCAGGTGAATATTTTGCCCGTCTCGTCGCCTCATCGAATAAAAAAAATATAATTTAATCATTTTTTCCGTACTTATGTAAGATATTTAATAGTACTGATGTCATAGTTATCATGAAGTACCTTCAGCATTAACTTATTTGATATACAGTCATATCTATACAGAAAATGTTTACTGTTTAAGTCCTATGTACACATTGTTTTCGATTATTCAGAACTTAACTAGGTATCAGTAAAGAACAGCTCCAAATCTATAATCTCCCGCTCATAAAGTTTCGTGGGATGCTCCTAACACCGTTAATAACAAATAGAGATTAACAGCATTGTCAATATTGGGCTTTATTACTTGATAACTTCGTATTATGACAGTGTCAGTTATTGTGTCTAAGTTCGTCGGCTGTTATCAGGTGTTCGTACTACGCAATAACGAGATAAAGTTTATTAAAAAAAATAATGTTGTTGGAAGTACATGCTTTGAATGAGCGATGAGATATAATAAGAATTTTGTTTATAAAGGTAACGATGTATCTCTTGTTAAAGACTATCTACCATAAGCAGCTTATTATACCTATTTCTATTAAAAATGTAGTAGTTTGTTAAGTTACTAGCATCACGGGAAGTATTGTGTTACATACTTAATGATAAGAACATATAATATTGACATGAGAATATAAAGCAGCGTTGACATTTTGTATCTAAGTTTAGGCAGAACTCATACGACGAAAAAAGTTCGGCCTGGTTTACTAGTAACTGGTTGTTTGATTACATTTAAAAAAAAAGCTACACAGTACTAACTCCATAGCAAATATTGAGTAATTTTTTAACAGCAACAAAAAGACAAAAGTACTTTAGCGATATATTCAATACACAAAACCTACACCAATAAAGCCTTCTACCGCCGTACTGTTAACTCAATCCATTATCTGCCGACTGGAATTCAAACACATGTTGTTATGGAACGAAATCAACAGGGATCGCGGATCAATCGGCGTTTGTGTACGATCCAATACGTCTACCCAAACAAACAGGATGTCACAAAATGTTTATTACGTATAAAATTAATTTCAATATTAGTCGTTTTAATATATACAGACCAATACTACCAGTTATACAATCTATGTATCAATCACGCAAACAAAGAAGTATGTAAGCCATCGTCATAATTATAGCCTTTGATAAATTATGTAACAATATTCATTTATTTACTTTTTATACACATCGTGTAATAGTCAACTTATTGTCGTTGGCATTGTTTTCCAGTCTACCTTGAGTGATGAAAGAATGTCAAGAGGTAGGTTATGATATTGAACTAAAAGCGAAATGATAATGAAATATTATTTAAACTAGTTAAATAAAATAAATAAAAACAATTATAATGAATATAATACACACATGCAGACATTTTATACACATACATAAATATACAAATACAAGTACACATTTATACAATAAATAAAAAAGTACATACATGCATACATAAACATAATTAAAAATTAAATTATAAGTACCCATTACTTTAGTATAGTTAGTTCAGTTTTTCAAATTTCTTTACGAATCATAATTAAAAAATAAACACTAAGCACGCATGCGTCGTCTTTTCCGGGCCTTTATTACCTTATTAGATAAGAATATGTGCCGGAATGACACAGGGGTTAATAATTATACGTTAGACACAAAAGTTATGAGTTCAATCCTAAGAGAAAATTTCTTTTCTGGTTCTCTCCCTTTCACAGTGCTACCTTTGAGTTCAAATATCTCCTTAAGCGGAAGAACTTAGACTAGACTTTTTATTTCGTATTTCTCGTCTCCTTATCCTGTACTTCATTTTATCCTTTAATGATATACATGTCGCTCATCCGGTTTAAAAGTTAAAAGCTTTATGGAGTCTTAATAGGTACTAAAAGTAACACGCTGTATACATTTTAACAGGTACTCGAAACATGTTTGCTCTGGCCTACGGTTGTATGCAATTTGCTTGGATTAATCAACTTGAGCAAATCAACGGCTCGCAGTTAGAAAAAGGTTAACCCGAACAAAAATAGCAGTACGTAAGTACAGTATTCAAAATATTATAACTATATAATAAAAGATATATTATGTATTTAATATTATAAGGAACTTTGAATTGTTAGGCATCTGACTGGGGTAGTATAAATAGCCTTCCTTGTGACACTTCACCAAATTTAAGCTGCGGGATTTTTTTATAGTGAAAGATTACTGATGGCTATGGACTGACACAATATCCCGAGTCGTTGCTACGTTGCAGTCCTGAAGGAGAAAGTGGTAAGGTCTTTCCTTGAACTCTCTAACCAGGTGGACCTTAGATCAGGGCAAGGCTATTGGCAGCAACTGGATACGTATAGCCGAAGAGTGGGCTAAAAGGCGTTTTATAGGAAAGGCCTATGTCCAGCAGAAGACTGCTCATGATTGCGATGATCTTTAGGCCTTTGTAACTATCTGTGCTTTCATAGCTACGAAACTATTTTGGTACATTATTCTTTGTTTTAATTCCAGTTTTTAAAGTGGACCTAGATATTATTTCGAAAACTCTGTCCAAAACCTTAAGTTGCGTAAACTATTAAAAATCTGTATCGTGATTAAAGAAGGTTCTTGTTAGGACACCGTAATCATAATTGACTTTAGATCCAGGTTGGAGTCAATATATAGATTACAGTCAATGTGCTAGTAATGAAAAATATTAGATTCAAACGTTAAGCAACAAAATGAAATCAGAGCTAACAAAACTATCTGACAGGAAAACCACTTAATTACCTAATTATAATTAACAATTAACGTCATAAAATTTTATCATACGATGATCATCAGACGTGTTGAATGTTTTTTCTGTAATAACAATTATCTTATAATCTGATACGTAATCTTGTTTAAGCTTTGAATGTTTAATATATAACAAATTTCCTTAAAATTATATTGTTAATAATTGTAGTTCGATTACTTTTCATGGTCATTTCGTAACAGTTATCCCCAAAAAAAATTTGGGTCTAGAAGTTTATCTGCAGCAGGGCAGAGACTAAAGCGGACAATTAAAAAATCTCTATGAAAAATACATGTATAATGAAACGATCTAATGGTTTCGTAGATTAAACTTCTCGAACAGTTTATGCTTTAATTTTTTTTACTAACGTAATATATAT